>NSJW01000621.1:0-252333 GCA_019955255.1 Castanospermum australe | reverse complement strand
ACAATCACCCTAGTATCTAGCAATATAACCTCAACTTATCAAGTGCAAAAACTACAGCAAAAGCTCTTTCTCAGTGGTGTATAATTAGACTGGTAGATCAAAAGTCTTGGGAAGCATAGGCAATGACATGAGAGACCTTATTGACGCGCTGAGCAAGAACTGCACCACAGCATAGTTGGAGGATCGACATCAGCTCAAATGGAAGAGACCAATTAGCAGCTAGATCACCAGAGTTGTGGTCAGTCAGTGCTTCAATTGATTAAAGGCCGACTTACACTATCATCAAACACAAAATTTGTGTCGTGCTGCAGAAGGTTGGACAGGGGTCAGGCAATCTTGTTGAAGTTCTGGATGAAGCGCCGGTAGAATCTTGCATGACCAAGAAAAGAACGCACTTCCCGCACAGACGCGGGGTAAGGTAAAGCAGAAATAACATTTATCTTAGCAGGATCTACCTTAATACCCTTTCTAGACACTATGTGTTCCTAAAACTATCCCTGACTTACCCATGAAATGATTTCTCAAGTTCAATACAAGATTGGTTCTCAATGCATTTATTCAAGACTCTAGCCAAACTACCCAAGCATGCATCAAAAGAAGACACATACATAGTAAAATCATCATAATACTTCCATGCAATCTATAAAAATTCAGAAAAGATGCTTACCATGCACCGCTGAAAGGTTCCAGGCGCATTGCAGAGTCCAAAGGGTATCTCTGTATGCAAATGTTCCAAAGGGCATGTGAAAGTAGTCTTCTCTTGATCTTCAGGTGCAATATGGATTTGGAAGTAGCCTGAGTAGCCATCCAAGAACAATAGTGAGACTTGCCAACCAACCGCTCAACATCTGTCAATAAAGGGTAAAGGATAGTGATCCTTGCGGGTGGCCTGGTTAGTTCCGGTAGTCTATGCATACTCTCCAACTGTTCTGAGCTCTTGTGGGAATTAGCTCATTTTTCTGGTTAGCCACTACAGTCACTCCAGGACTTTTTGGAACTACCTGAACTGGGCTGACCCACTGCTGTCAGAGATGGGGTAGACAATGCCAGCTTGCAGGAGCTTAGTCACTTCCTTCTTCACCACATACAGAATAAGGGAATTCAGGCGCCTCTGAGGTGCCTCACTGGCTTAGAATGCTCTTCCAATGAAATTCGATGCATGCACATGGAAGGGCTAATGCCAACAATGTCAGCTAAAGTCCACCCAATCGTCTTTTTAGTTTCCTTCAATAATCTCAGTAGCTGCTCCTCTTGATCAGGTAGAAGGTTTCTTACCACAATGATGTAGCTGCTCATTCTCCTCCAGGAAGGCATATTTTAAGTGAACAGGTAGAGATTTCAGCTCCAACTTAGGCAGCTGCTCAGTAGAGGGAAGAAGCTTGGGTTAGCAATTCTGCAGATGTACATCAGTTGAACCTGTAGTGCCTGAAAATAAATTCAAAGAAAGTAGAACTTTGCCCGGACTGCACAGTGTTCACATTCAGAATTAACATCAGCATGCAAGTTAGAATCACCAATTAAATTAGAATCACCATCAACTATCTAGTGCATCACAAAAACTCAAAAAGCATGAAAAATCAGTGCAAACAGGACACCATTCATTATCAGTACAACCACAAACAACAGCGTCATTAACAGATCCAAAATCTGAATAATCAACACACAATTCAGCATAAACATCATCAACCACATCATCAATCACATCAATGCACAAAACTGAATGCTTCTTCCCTAGATGTTCATGGCATCAAAGATATTAAAATGCACAATACTATCACCAAATTCTATGGAAAGAGAACCAGAATGCACATCTATCTTAGTCCTAACTGTTTTCAAGAAATGCCTCCCGAGAATTATCGGGGGTCAACTGCTAGGAGACTCACCCTCCATCTCTAAAATATAAAATCAGCAGGGAATATTAATTCATTTACTCTAACTAAAACATCCTCAATCAAACCAGCAGGGTGAGCATTACTCCTATTAGCTAATTGGATAATAACAAACAGTAGCACGCAAAGGACCGAGACCAAGAGAATTATAAACAGATTCAGGCATGACATTCATGGAAGCACCTAAGTCTAACATGCAATAATCAAATTTACAATTTCCAACTATGCAAGGAATAGTAAACGTCCCTGGATCTTTACACTTCTTAAGCATGGGCTGGATGAGTGCTGACAGATTCTGGCTCAAGCTCACTCGCTCATTTCCCTTCAGTCGCCTCTTGTTGGTACATAACTTCTTCATAAATTTGGCATATTTGGGAATCTTCTTGATCGCATCTAAGAGAGGGATGTTGACTTCAACTTTTCTGAATGTCTCTAGGATCTCCTTCTCTTGTGCTTTTCTCTGCCAACTTTTTGGACTGAAGTGCTCTCTGAGGGAAAGGTAGAGGGATGGGGGTTTCAGACTCATCATTGCCTTGCTTCAATGCTTCACTTTTCTTAGCATCAGTCTTCTCCTTTTTTAGGGTTGGTTTCAGCCTCAACTGCAGCTTGCTTGGGCTCTTCTCGTTGCTTGCCATATCTTAGGGATATAGCACTGACATTCCCCTTCGAATTGGGAATTGTCTGTGAAGGAAGAGAGTTGTTAGATCCCTGAGGTTGGAGTTGGTTCAGTGATGTTGCTAACTGTCCCAATCTGAGTTTGCAAATTTTGAATGGAAGATTCAATTTTCTGCTAGAATTGCAAACTGTTTGTTGCAAGCTGCTTCACCAAATCTTCCAATGAAGGACCACTACTGGTCTGCTGTTGTGTTGGTGGCTGCTGTTGCACTGGCTGTGGAGGTGCAGACTGTTGGAAATTCTGTTTGTGCTTTGGAAACTGCCTATATTAGTATTGTGGAAAATTCTGCTGGTTCTGGTTCTGAATCTGGTTCTGGTTCTGGTTCTGGTTCCACCTTAAGTTTGGATGATCTCTCCAGCCAGGATTATAGTGTTTGAAAATGGATTTGTTGCTGCTGATACTGTGGCTTTCCAGGAAAGACTCCTGCTGCAGTACTGATTGGTCTAGAGAGGTGCTCTCTTGCAGAGTTGGGCAAGCATCAGCGGAGGTGGAGTGGATCAGAACAGATACCACATGGTCTGCTTATTTGTGGAGTGGGAGACTGCACTGTTTGTGTCAATGCCAATTATGCCTTACTAATAAGGTCAATTTCGTCTAGTCTATTTTTTCAATTCTCTGGTGGTATGCACTAGACAGTACTGCTGGTTTTCTGGGCACTGTGATGTTGGACTGGGGGCACTGCTTGAATTGAGAAGACCCC
Source organism: Castanospermum australe (assembly GCA_019955255.1). Taxonomy (NCBI): domain Eukaryota; kingdom Viridiplantae; phylum Streptophyta; class Magnoliopsida; order Fabales; family Fabaceae; genus Castanospermum; species Castanospermum australe. Next base: position 249,068 of record NSJW01000621.1, on the reverse strand, counting down.
ACTGCTGGTTGCTCTAGTGCGAATTGTTGGGAATTAGCTGTCATGTTTGCTATTAATTCTCTGGCCGCAGCAGGTGTCTTATCAACTAAAGCTCCACCACTGGTTGCATCCACCATATTTCTGTCCATAGGTAACAAGCTTTAATAGAAGTATACTATCAGCAACTGATCAGATATCTAGTGGTGTGGACAGCTTGCACATAGCCTCTTGAACCTCTCCCAGTATTCATGCAAATTTCTCTCCATTTGCTTGCCTTATGCCACATATCTCCTTTCTGATTGTAGTGGCTCTTGAGGCTGGGAAAAACTTCTCCAGAAATAATCTCTTTATTGTTGTCAGCTTCCAATGGATGAGGGTTGAAGGTAGTACAGCCAGTATTTAGCTCATCCATCTAGAGAGAAAGAAAAGCTCTCAATTTAATCTGCTCCTCATCAATTCCTTGTGGTTTCATTGTGTTGCAAACTACATGGAACTCCTTCCAATGCTTATGTGGATCCTCACCTGCAAGACCATGAAACTTGGAAAGCAAATGGATAAAACTAGATTTAAGCTCAAAGTCAGCATCAAGATCAGAATATTGGATGCACAAAGGTTGATAGTTAACGTTAGGTGCAACCAATTCCTTTAAAGTTCTATTATCCATGCTCTCAGAATTAATGAAACTACCACTAGAATAAGTAAAATCTACACTATTAGAAGAACTAGGAAAACTAATAGATGGAATAGAATCAGAATGCTCAATATGCTGAATATGCTCAGACTCAGGATCAAGTTCAGTAAACAATCCTATGACCTAGCCTAAAAGCCCTTCTAGCAACAAATGCAATGTTCTCTCTATCTCATGATCAAAAGCAAACAGGTTATGTGCATTGCTACTACTCCTAGTCATACAACATAAGGCATAACAGGCAAAAACACTTACAGCATACAAAATATGTTAGTCCCCTAACTTGATGGTCTTGATCTATGAATTTTTTTCTAGCTACTAACAAATTTTTAGGGCAATTGGAGATAGTTGACAGTGAAATGACCTAAATACCCCTGACAAGAAAACTCATACCAGATGAAGGAATTTCAAGATTTTGACCCCAAATTAATTCCAAAGGGGTTAGTTTTGCTCAAGATGGTGGATAAACTTTGGATACCAAGCCTCAAACACCTAACTCCACAAGTTAGTCCAATTATGCGACACTTTCGACACTTTCAACACTATTAAGCTACTCTACTCTACTCTACTCAAGTGTGGAACAAGGAACAAAATGAAACGCAGCTACTCTACTCTAATCTACTGTTAATATGAAATAATCAAGATCAAAAGAATAATGCAAAAATTTCCCGGCAGAGGCGCCAAAAATTTGACGTGAACTGTCGAATTCACTCAAATTAACCAGGCTTATAAAGAAATTTGTAATATAGGACAGCCTTAATCGTCTCCCAAGGAATTTTGCATAGGACTAAATTACTCAATTGAAAACAGAACAATAAACAGGGGGGGTTTTAATTCGATTGAAATTAAAGTAAGATATAAAATGAAATTAGAGCAGGAGATAAAACGAAATTAACAACTTAAAAGCAATCAATCCAGAATTGAGGTTTTAAGGATATCCGTCACTAGACAAAGAATTACTGAATTTTGTGGTTGACTCTAAACAAATCGGAATCTCTACATTCATATAGGAACCCTCTCTACTAGACAATCACCTAGCATTTAATCAAACACATGGCGCGTTCACTCATGCCATCGCACAGTGTTCACTTCAACCTATTTTGATTTTAAATCCCTTGGGTTAATCAACCTAAATATTAAATCTAACATTTAATCCCTTCCCTTGGATAATCAAAATACAGAAATCATGGACAAACCTCATCCCCTCATATTCAACATACACAATCTTGTTGCTCAATTCGAGTAACGAGGAAGAGAAACAGATTCAGTTCATGGAGAGCACTGGTCCTCTGTATTCAACAGCAGAATCCTCAACTCATGGGTTGATTGAATGGAAAGTTAGCCTACCGTGGCTAGTCACAAACAGAAAACGAAAAAGAAAGAAAAAGAAGAACAAGATGAACAGAAGAGAGAAAAGAATAGAGTTGTTAGATATAAAATTTCCCAAATGTCATGTTTTCCTAATCTGCTGTTTTAACCTAAAACTAAACCGGGTCAAGGACTCCAAAACCAGCCCAAATCAAAACATAACTAATGGCTTTGGTCCAAGGTAATTTGGATTCCTAATTACAAAGTTACGCCTAATTAACTAAACATAACTTCAGAATTCCGTGACTGACTTTGGCTCCAATTTTGACTACTTTCTTATCCGAATTTGGCCTTCAGGCATAATACCATTTATAGCTATTTGAGTTATCTGCAAAACGAAACAAAAATGAGGTTAATCGGATACCTAGAACAAAAATTATGATCAAAATACTGGAACAATGTAAATCTGAAAAATTAGCTCGAAAATGAATTAAATCCAATTAAAACCCCAAAGTCCAATTTAGATCAAAAATCATTAGTTACACACTAAATAGCCCTAAAATCATTAATCAAATGCAACAATTAAGTATGATAAAATTCAATTATCAATTATATAGCATTATTATGATTATGTAGCATTACTCAATGGCAATATGCACACTTCAACTTTTTCTTACAAATAAAAAAGTATTTTTTTCATTTTTTAAGTAACACTTTTTGTTATCAAATTATAAAAAATCTCAAACTAGAACACTGCTTTTAAGAATATAGAAATTATACATATACAAGCAATAAATGAAAATTTTAATTTTTTTTTTACTTGTCTAATTATGAAAGGTATTTATAATATTTAAATCAACTTTAATTTTATTCCAAATTAATTCATCAAATTGTTTTGAAAAGAGAAATGATATATTCTCCTAAAATTTTATTTTAATAATTCTCTTATTTTTTAATAAAGTAAGAATTAAATTATAAAAATAAAAAATTTAATATCTTAAAGAGAAATGATATTTTGCACAAACAATATTTCACGAAAGCTCTTACAAAGTTTTGATAACTAATCAAGAGAGAAAGGGCATAAAAGAAAATAGAGGAAAAAAACTGTTTTATATACAAAACACAAAAAAGAACATATTGATTTTCTTCTTTTCGTGTGCCGTTTCACGAAAGCTACTTTGTAAGATTTAGCATTTTCCTACCTTAAAATTAATAATTAAAAATATTATTAAAAAAATATAAAGTTATTCGAGTGCATGCGTTGAGCATTCGACGGACGTCGTCGTCATTCGAGTGCATGCGTTGAGCATTTGTTGGAGGCCCTAAGAGAATCTCGGGTAGGTGAATGGATCCCGAGAGACCCCGTGTACGAAGTCCGTCGGCGGCATCGAGTCCGTCAGCGGCATCTGCGACCAGTCGTCTGTGGCGTCGGCGACGAGTCCGTTGGCCGAGTCGCTGCTGGGTTTGGCTCGGCAAAAACTACCCGGCTAGTCTGTGGTTTACTTGTCCTCTAGCAAAGGAGGGACGTCGTCGCGCGAGCCGATGACGGAGGTGGCTTGGGGCGCACATGATGGGAACGACGTTAAAAAATGACGTGTCAATTTTATGTAGTTAGCACAATTTGATTTTTGAGACATGAAAGGAGAGAGAGATAGTCGGGATGCCGTTAAGTTTTGTTAGACGGTAAAATTACTTATGTGTTATTTTTTAAAGTAAAAATATAATTTTAATTTCTTAAAAATATATTATTTATTAATTTTATTATTTAAAAATTAATTTTATTAATTTAATTTCTTAAATTTCAGATTCACAATTATTTGATCTTTTTGAGTGACTAAATTGATAAAATTAAAAGGAACAAAAAAATTAAATTTATGAGTGACTTAAAATTTGAAGAACTGAATAGATAAAATTAATATCTAAGAGATGAAATTAATAAATAATATATTTTTTAGATACTAAAAATATATTTTACTCTATTTTTTATTTTTGTTGGAATAATTTGATTGGGAGAAAAGAAATGAAACAGGGAGAGGGAGGATTTTGATCTATCTGGGACTCCTGAAAACACCGGCGGATTTTGAACATTCTAGAGTCATGAGAAAAAAATATATATTTGACCTACTAATTCATTTCTTTCAATTTTTTTTATATTTTGAATATACATGCATCATTTTTTTAAGGTGTAGTTTTATGAATAGGAAAAATTAATAAGATAAAATTTAAGAAAGTGAAAACAGTATAAGATGAAAAGATTTTATTTTAAATCGTAGTTTGCATATTAAGAATAAAAAGTTAAAGACCAAATTTTATTGAGAGAAGTGAAAATGAACTGTACTTTATTCTTACATGACCCACATTTTTTGAAAAAAAAAATTTCATTTTAATTTTTTTTTAAAACCTTAAATTTTACCTTCTCAAATAAGCATAAATCTAAATTAGTCAATTACAACTTAACATATGTGCAACTCATTCGTTTTCACTAATCCTATTTGTATATGAGAAAAAAAAAAAGTATATGGTTTTTTACTATAACTTTTTAATTTAAATTTAAATTTAAATTTTAAATATGCAATACTTTTCTTAAAGTATAAATTTATTAAAAATCCATATTATTATAAATTAATTTACATTTTAATCATTCACTTCCTCTGCTTCAAATTTATTTTTTTAAAGATTCGCCATTGCCATTGGTGTGGGGTAGGTGATAGGGAAGGACATAGTGTCGACATGAAAGGCAGTGACACTAATTGGGAATATTAAATTATTAATAGAAAATAAGATATAATGCCAGGTCGGATGTCAAATTGCTTTTGAGATTCGGGCAATGTTTTTTGGGCCACATGGTACTGTTTAGGCCTAGGGTAAAGTTAAAAATTATTTATTTTTTACAAAAATATAAATATAAAAGTATCATTTTCCAAAAATATTTTAGTCTGCGATAAGGAGATGACCAGGAATGCGTTTGATCTGCCAAGGAAGAGGTGGTGAAAGACAGAAGGAGAAAATATTTAGACTGAAAATCACATGTGAAACAACAATAATTGTTTTCATTTATACTTTGGAGTATGATTGTTTTATAGAGACTAGGAGCTACGGAGAATGAAGCTGTTTCTTAATAATTAAGCAGTGTTCTGAAAATCAGACCAGACCGGCCGGTTCAATTGGTCGGACTGAGAATCGGTTCTCTCACCGGTTTGAGTTACCTTTCAAAATCGGTGAAGTCAAAAATCGGTGAACTAGTTCTAAACCGACTAAACCGGTTAACCCGACACCGGTCTGTACGGTTGACGGTTCGGATCTTTTTTTTTTCAATCAAAACTAAGTGAAATGATGTCATTTTGGTTGCGTTTTTACCAAAAAAAAAAAAGAGGAAACAACATCGTTTTGGGGGTTTTAGTCCAACTTTGTACCTTTCCGGCATAAATCGTATATCTCAGAGAAGTCGGAGCGAGTCCATCAGCTGCTGCAACACGAGCATGGCCAAAGAAGGTGGCACTCCCAGCCTGCTCTTGTGGAACGAGAAGCGATCAAGTTCCTTTTTCTTTTTCGGGAGTTTTGAGCGCGCTGCAAACGTGTAGAAAGATAAAAACGTTCTTCACATCAGCAACAGTAATGAGTCTGGCTGTACCCGAGCAAGGGCTTTCTATATGCAATTGAAAGAGTGCATTTCGATCTTGGCCCGATAGCCATTCGACCTGAGGGAAGTGCGGTCAGATTCAGAATCCCCAATGTCTTAGTCTTGACCTTCGCTCGCTTGAAACTAATTGGTCACACGAATCTCGAGAGATGTAAATCAATGAAGAGGGAGGGAGAAGAGAAGTGTAGGGGAAAAGGAGGCCGCGCGGTGCATCATCTGTTATGTATTGTATTTTCATTTGTTTATTTATATTTTAATGTTTTAATATTAAATAATTATAAAACATATTTTTCATATAAATTTTCATTATTCAATATAAATTTTTTTTAATAAGTATATCATATATCATTAATTAAATTATAAATTATGTAAATTATATTTATTTTTATTTTATGACTTTATTTTTTATATTTTAAATAATGTTATTATTGATTTGGATTGTATTTTTATTTATTTTATTAGTATATAAATAATTATATTTATATATAAATATAAATATATATTTAATTCTATTTCGGTTCAACCATAGTTTGACCATTAAACCTTGAATCAATATCTCGACAAGTTCAGTGACCGATTCGGTTTTCAGAACCTTGCAATTAAGAGAAGCAGTACTTTTATTTTAGTAACATTCATCTGGTTTAACTTGCATTCACTCTGCATTGTAGCATTTCATACTATCTCAACATGAAGTGATTGCATGGTGGCATTTAATGGGAAGGGAGTTGTAGTTGTTTGTTTTTCTTTTTTTCCATGTGCATATCTTTGAAAGGTCTTTTTGAGATTTGACAATACCTGAATATGGTATTTTGGCCATTCTATCTAGATGAAAGGTACTTGGCTGTCCTTTTTTTTTTGTCATCCTTGGCTGCCCTTTTTTGTGTTGAGATATTTTATCCTGATCTTCCTTTAAATACTCTTTTACATAGGTAGCAATCCTTCATATAGTTTTGGCTAGTTGTTGCTAACGAATGGTATTTAGAAGTTGAGACGAAATGAAGTTGCTTGGCTAAAATATGAACTCATACTTTTACATTATCATTAAGCATTAGAAGAGATACTTCCCTTTTGTTTCATGGACTGCTTACATAAAGACATATTGTATGTTGTCATAATCATGACTTGGGTTGTTGTACCTGTGAACGCATATTTGGTCTACCTTCGTATTATGGGCTGCTTAGTACTAAAAATGAGGTTCTTAGCTGTAATTGGACATTGTTAGTACATCTCTAATTTAATATTCCATTGGACATTGTTAGTACATCTCTAATTTAATATTCCATAGTTAAATAGTTGTTGTTAACGTAATTGAGCATGCTTCAGTAGAAGCAAAGGATTGAGGCTAATTTACTTTCTCTTTGTTAAGTTAGTCTTAATGCATATATATATTCTATGTGGCAAATGTATTTGCTTCTTTATTATTTTTTATATGAAAAGGTGTGAAATTTTTTTATGCTCTCTATGCTTGAATTTCAAGACACTTCTCATGAACCTTAAATCTCGATACTTATAAATAGCAAGCACCCAATAGCCTAGTCATAACCATAGGTTTCCAATACACATTAAAATAAGATTGTCTCACAGTTATAGTCTAACCCAATACTTGTATTGTTTTCGGTTCAGCATGAGTTCCAAACCCAAAAACCTTGGGAAAAATATTGGTTACACGAAGCCACCTGCAACTAGAAATGGTTTGAGTTCTAGGGATGGTAACACACACGGTTCGAGCTCTAGGGATGGTAACATAAACAGTTCGAGCTCTAGAAATGGTAACAGAGGAGTTATTCAATCCGGTGTTGCCTATACTAATAATGGGTCTTGAAGTGGCAAGCAACAATTACAAGGTAAAATAAAATTATTCATATCGGGTATTATAAATACAATTTAATTAGCAACAAACCTCCAAACTACTTTCTTCTATTGTTAAATTTTCTATGTATTTAATATTTATTTTTTATAGATTGTAATATGAGGGTTGAGAGTCCTTTACTTTTGGTCCCTTCTTTTAAATTTCACTTTAATAAAAAAATTCCTTAATTTTTATTTATGCAAATCATTTGCTGTTACATGTAGTTAAACCGCCTTTTTTTTTCTCCTTATCTCTTTAAAATTTTAATTTAATTTATGTAGTCTCTTTCAACTTTTGGGTAGAGACTTATTTCTTTACTTATTTAATTATTTTAAATAGTTATTTACTAACAACAACTCTAACAACTCTATTAGTATTTTATATGTAAAATAGTGTGGGAGTCCATTATTTGTTACATGAAGGTTGTATAACATATAGTATAAAAGTAAACAATTGCGGGGACCATGATTTCTTTCGCTTTTACTTTTATTATTCTTTAATGTTTCTTTGTCCATTTATTGATCATTTTTTTTTGGTGCAGACTCCTGTGGATCAATGTGGCAAGAAAATTTATGGCAGCAGAGAAATTATTAATTGTTGGTTACACACACTCTCATGTTACAGGAGCACTTACATTTTGTGGATGTCATAGTTTGAATACTTGGATATGTTTATGTGGTTGTTTGTATGCTTTTCAATTACTTTCATTACATAGAAACGGTTGAATATATCTTTATTAAGAAAGTATAATTATCATGTTTCTTAAAAAGTATGCTACATATTCTTTTTCAACAATGTTATTTGGACATCACTCTTTATACATCATGTTTACATTATTTTTTTTGATAATAAAATAATAAAAATATACATTTAACAAACTCTCTATATCTTTATTATCCAAACAAAAATAATATAAATGTGATATAGAAAAAAAGGTGTGCATCCAACATTTTTATTCTTTCTTTCTAGGCAATTATTATGTGATGAAGGCATTAGACTCAACTAAGAAATCAAATAAAGAAACAAAAAGGTTAAAACATTTTCTCTATATGTGTGTGTACGTGTGTGTGTTTGTGTGTGTGTCATATATATATATTTTCTTCGTTTACTTTTATATGTTATGTAAATTTTTTTTTTTATCTAATAATATCTGTCATTTAGTAATATTAAAAAATTATTAATTAATTTTTTTAATTTTATTTTTATTTTTTAATAGATAAAAAATTAATAGAATAAGTAAATTTAAAAAAAAATATTAATAAAGTAAAAAAAATAATAATTTAATTATTTTAAATAATATTTTTTTATAATTAAAATTATTTAATAATTTTTTTAATTTTTATATAAAAATTTTAAACAATAAATAAAAGTTGAGGGAATAAGTAATACGAGTCGAAAGCTGTCCTGGGAGAACTTGGGTCTCGACCGGCAAGCTACCATTCTCCGGACCCACTTCTTGTTTCTGCTGCTTCTTCGCGAAAATGGGTGCCTTTTGGGAAGTGGGGTGTAGTAATGTGGCAGCATTGTTGAGCTGGTGAGGGCTTTCGAGGATTCGATCCAATGGTGCGTGGGGGTGACACGTAGGAGGCTCATGAGTGGGTTCCAAGGAGAGAAACCGCGTTCGAGTAAAAAACCGAGTGAATTGCATGTGAATTAGATTCTTCAAATTCAAAACAAAATTCTTTTATGGTTAGATCGAAGGTGCGCCCTCATGTATGAAAATTGTAATTTTAATTTTTAAAAATTTTATTTTGTGGAGAAAATTAGGCTTATCTGGTTTGTTCAAAAAAAAAAAAGATTCTTCAAATTCAAAACAAAATTCTTTTATTGTTATATTATTAAATATTTATCATATAAGTTATTTTTAATATTAATTATTAGATAATGACAATTAATGATAGCTTATGAAACATAATCATGGGTTTTTACTTTTATCTAATGTAAGAAATAATATTTATAAGATTTAATTTTGATATATTATTAATGTAAAATTTTTTTATATCATCAGGCACATAATTTAAAACTTTTGTGCCAAATTTTTTTTTTTGACTATAAATAATACTATATGAAAAGTTAAACTTTCTAAATGATATGTTTATAAATAATTTGATGATAATATAAAAAATATTTAATTTTGATTTATCATTAGTGTAAAGGTTCTTTTTATACTATCATCTAATATATATTACTTAGTGTTTGACTTTTTATGTAATTATTATTTTAATCAAATTTTTTTAATGATTTGACATATGATAATATAAAATTTTTTAAACTAATAATAGGTCAAAATTAAACTCATAAAAACTTTACAATTACAATTAAACTCATACTTGCATAAAAATTTAAGATGAAGATAGGTTGTATTGTTTTAAAAATTTAAATACAATAATTTATGGTAGTATTTATATATTTCGCTTCTCTAAAGTGAGTGATTCACATTATAAGGTATGGTGAGAAATATTAACCATCGATAAAAAAATTAAGTAAGAAAATGTTAATAAACTCATAATTTTTAATACATATACATGTATTTTATCATTATTTCAATCATTAATTTTTTTCATCAATAGTTAATATTTTTCACTTTATTCGATAAAATGAAACCCTCACTTTAGAGACGTTAAAATCATAATATATATATATATATATATATATATATATATATATATATAGTTAGCCTAACTCCAGCCCCAAAAGCTAGCTCGTAAGGAGGAAGCTTGCTCCCTCATTATATAGCACCCAAGACCATCCATATTGGCCGATATAGGCCTCGAGTGCACCCAACTAAGAGTTACGTGGTACACTAGCACAGCATGCACCCACTCCCCCACCTCATAGAGATGTTGCCACCTACCAGCAGGGCTAGGCTCTGATACCACAAGTTAGCCTAACTCCAGCCCCAAAAACTAGCTCGTAAGGAGGAGATTTGCTCCTTCATTATATAGCGTCCAAGACCACCCATACTGGCCGATATGGGCCTCGAGTGCACCCACCTAAGAGTTACATGGTACGCTAGCACAACATGTATTCCGCCCCTCTTTTGGTATCAGAGCCTGATGGGGAAGTAGGAATACATGGCTGGATCTAAATTTCTCTTTATCTTATTGAACTTTATGTTATTACTTTAATACTATTTATTATAACCTGATTTGATAATACACGTAAAAATGTTAATATTTCTTAACTAGGTAGTACGATTTTCCAGATCTAATAATCTTGTGGAAGCTGTAGCAGTAAAGTCTTGGTAGAGGCAGTAAATTTAATTTGCCGATGTTTCTATAAGATGGTGATGATTAACGGTAAATCGGTGGTTATGGTTAAGAAACTTTAACAGAAAGTGGTGGTTAAGATTAGGAAGTAATAAAGTAAGCATTAAAAGTTATAATATCTAATTTAAATGATAAAGTTAAGTTTAGATCTATCTGTTTATAACTATGGAACCAAGGGATGGTAATGGTATCACGGGGATAAGGAAAATTTTGAAATTTTTATGTCTTTGTTTAGATCTCTCTCTTCTCGCTTTTCTTTCCGCTCTTATGAACCTTCTTCTTCTTCGCTCACTGAGCAACAAACTCAAACTCAACAAAAAGAACCAACCAATATCTTCGATGAAGAAATTCACTTCGAAGATATCAATCAAGAAATAGAGAACTGGGAAATCATTAGGATTCCAACCAATGAACTTTACAAACCAACAGGAAAATTCTTTTTTAATTTTGATTTTATAATCAGAACAGTAGAAGAGAAAATTCCTTTCAATCCTGAAGAGAGAGATGAATTCCAACTCCTCTCTAAAAAATCAATTCTCAAACATAAACAAAAATATAAATTCCTTCATATAAGGAGTGTCCAAGTAGCAGTCAAACCTCTAATCACTGAAGCGGTTAATGCCTCAGTATTGCTCTGCTTAAGAGATGTTAGACATAACAAATTTAACGATTCCCTCTTAGGAACCGTAGAAACTAGTCTAGCTCATGGACCAATTTACTTTACCAACTTTCCAAATCTTACTGTTAGTCTGATAGATAAACATATCATGGATGTGTTACATCTAGATATTCAAACTTATGGGATTGACATGAAACAAGGTTGCGTCCCACTCTCCCTGATGTATAGAGTTCAGTACAAAGTCATGAATTCATCCATGTCAGGAGCTATCAAACCAAGAGAAAAAAAGGAGAAACTACTTTGTTTCTCACAGACTTTTCCAAAGCCAATGTAAACGTTCCAAAAACAATCCAATGGAAAGATGTTAAACTTCCACCAAAATGGACTCTAGATAAGGCAACACTTTCCTTACCTAGAATAACTCTGGATTTCAAAGAAATCAAACAATTTGATTCTGGCAAAGTAGAAATTACTTTTGACAGAAGAAACTCCTTTAACTCAAGTAGCTCAATCAAATCCAATGACTTTAGATCTGACGATTTTAAGTCTGCAATCTCTAAGAGATCCACCTCCACAATCCCAATATCAGTATCTGACCTTAAACTCAAAGGAATAGATACTTCATCAAATTTACCTAGACCAACATATCAACCAGAGGTTGATGATGATCAAAAGTCAATTCAATCTCCAACCTACTCTTCTATTAATGAATCTTATGATGTCATCTGAATTCATTATAGATAAAGAAGCCCTTAGGAAAGACTTTTATTTCAAGAAATGGACTCTTCAAAGGGAATGATTTTTCTAACAATATCAGGGTTCAAACAGAAAAAATATCCAAGAACAATTTTATTCATTTCTTAACAATGTTAAGATGAATATCCCATTTTTGGACTGGTTTCATGCTTATACAGTCAAAAATAATCTAGACTATCCCTGGCAGACCGAGCTTATAGGTGATAGGCAAACATAAACAGACATAAACACTGTCTGGAACCTCAAAGATGGAGAATTAGTTCAAACAGAACTCCCTCCGACAAAACAGTTTCAACTCCTGGGCATTAGGGATGAGAAAAACAATCCAGTAATGGCCGTTCCATTCAAAACAAAGAATGAAGATGAGCCTGTAACCTCCAAAGATATTAAAAGTCTTCTGGAACTATCTAATTATACAAACAAATACCTTCAAACATTAGGTAAAAAAATCAAACCAACCACACAGACTGAATCATTAACAGGTTCAACACCCAAACCTATCATACAAAAATATATTTTTTTTAACCTTACAAAATGACACCAAAACTTAAAGAAAATTTGGCCAAACTAAGACAACAATCCTCTGGAGAAGAGACACTTCTCACCAAAATCAATGAACAATTAAAAGCATTAGCTGTTCTAGAAACACCTCAATCACAACCTAAACCTCAAAAACTTAAGGGATTAGCAATTAATACCTTAGGTCAAAAAGAATCTTCTGATTATTCATCTTCAGAAGAATCAAGTAAACAATCAAGTGTTAATTATGAGATTAAAGTTAATCCAGTAATTACTCAAACTTTAAATTGGAAAAATCCATCCAAACTTTATTATCAGAGAGCAACCGCTCTAGATTTATTAATCGAAGAGCATAATCCAAACTTTCAATGTTTTAGTGCCAACAACATATATGAATGCAACATAGATGGTCAGCTGAGTATCAGATTCTGAATACACTCCAACATATGACAATGATAGCTACGGCTTACCAAACAACATATAACTGCCTTGAAGAAACTGTAGTTTCCATATTAGTCGCAGGATTTTCAGGTGAATTAAAAGGATGGTGGGATAATTATCTTACTGAAGAAGATAGGAAAATTTTTTTAACTACTATTAAAACTGAACTTGACGAAACCCCAATAACAAATAACGGTGAAACAATCCCAGACGCCGTTAACACATTAATCTTCACAATCACTTAACATTTCATCGGAGATCCTTCCTTATGGAAAGATAAATCCGCAGAACTTCTATCTAATCTTAAGTGTAGAACTTTAGCCGACTTCAGGTGGTATAGGGATACATTTCTTACTCTACAGTAGAGAAGATAGTTAACAACCCTTCTGGAAAGAAAAATTCTTAGCTGGTCTTCTAAAATCTTTAGGAGACAAAGTTAGGGATAAAATCAGAAGTCAAACCACAGACGGTAAAATCCCGTATGAGCAATTAAGTTACGGTCATCAAGTTGCTTTCATCCAAAAAGTAGCCTTAAAAATCTATCAAGATGACCAAATCCAACATCAACTTGTCAGAGAAAAGGCCCAAACCAAAAAAGACTTAGGATCTTTCTGCGAACAGTTTGGTCCTCCCTATTCAAAGAAGAAAAATAGGTCCAAACCAAAAGAATATATCAAACAAAAGTCAAAATACTACAAATACAAATCTAATACTCCTCCTAGAAAACTTAGGCAGGAAATTAGATCGAAACCGCCAATAGACATGAAAATTCCTAAAAAACCTGTTATCTGCTACAATTGCAACAAACCTAGTCATATTAGCAGATACTGTAAACTAAACAAGAAAATAAAATCCTTAAACTTAGAACCATTTGCAGAAGAACAAATTAACAATCTTTTAATGGAATCATCTGATGAAGAATCTAGCAAAGAATCTTATGAAGATTTAAACCATATTCAAAATGATGACTTTACTTCTGATGAAGATTCAGAATCTTTTAAACGAAGTAAATGTCCTGACAAAAGAACAGGATCTGTTGTTCGAAGTCATAAACAAACTACCTGATGGTCAAGATAAAAAACAATATCTTGGAAAGTTAAAAACATCTTTAGAAGCAAAGACTTCCCAAACTCATCAACTAGTAAATATGATTTTAAAAGAAATTATTAAAAGAGTTGAGAAAAAATCTTTTAAACCAGTAACAATGCAAGATCTTCAGCGTGAGATAAATAATCTCAAAGCAGAAGTTAAACTGCTAAAAGAACAGCAAGAGGTACACGGTGTAATTCTTGCTCAACTCCAAGAAGAAACCATAGATTTAGAACCAGAAATCTTAGGTAAACCTTCTGACCAACAAAATTTAGATGATGAATTTTTAGGATTAATTAACAAACTTAAAATCCAGAAATTCTACATCAATATTAAAATCATAGTAAAAGATTTTGTCCTTGAAACAGTTGCCCTGTTTGATACAGGTGTAGACTCAAACTGCATCCAAGAAGGATTAATTCCAACAAAATATTTTGAAAAAACATCTAAACAACTTAGCACTGTTAGTGGTTCCAGATTAAAAATTAATTTCAAACTTTCCGAAGCAATCATAGAAAACCAGAGTCTTCAGGTTAAAACCTCATTTCTACTGGTTAAAAATCTTAAAAACGAAGTAATCTTAGGAACACCTTTCATTAGATTACTTTTCTCTTTACAGATTTCAGATAAAGGGATTATCACCAAACATTTAGGGAAATCTATCAAATTTAGATTTCTTAAAATACCAATCTCTACCAATCTCTAAAAATCTCAATCTTGTTCGTTATAAACACAATCAAATTAATTTTCTTAAAGAAGAAATTTCTTTTAAGATTATTAATTCCCAGCTTAATTAACCAGAAATCCAGAAAAGGATTTAGTCACTTTTCCAACAAATCCAAGATTCAATCTGTTCTGATCTCCCAAACACTTTCTGGAAAAGAAAAAATCACATGGTAGAGCTGCCATATGAAAGAGATTTTCATGAAAGAAATATTCCAACTAAAGCTAGACCAATCCAAATGAATGAGGAACTCCTTGTTCATTGTCAAAATGAAATTTCTGACCTTTTGACTAAAGACTTGATCAGGAAAAGCAAAAGTCCATGGTCATGATATGCCTTTTTATGTCAACAAACAAGCTGAAATCGAAAGAGGAACTCCTCGTTTGGTTATCAACTACAAACCACTTAATCAAGCTTTACAATGGATTAGGTATCCTATTCCAAACAAAAAAGACCTACTCAATAGGTTGCATTCAGCTAAAATCTTTTCAAAATTTGATATGAAATCAGGATTTTGGCAAATCCAGATCAAAGAAAGTGATCGCTACAGACAGCTTTCACTGTTCCTTTTGGGCAATACGAATGGAACGTAATGTCCTTTGGACTCAAAAATGCCCCCTTTGAATTCTAGAGAATCATGAACGAAATCTTCAATCCTTATTCAGAATATATCATTATTTATATTGATGATGTTATGATATTTTCTCAACCTATTTAATCAACATTTCAAACATATCAATACCTTTGTCGGAGTAATCAGACATAATGGTCTCGCTTTGTCATAAACAAAAATCAATTTTTTCAAACAAAAATCCGGTTTCTTGATCACAATATTTATCAAGGAACTGTCACCCCAATCCATAGAGCAATAGAATTTGCTGACAAATTTCTAAATCAAATAATTGATAAAAATCAATTACAAAGATTTTTAGGTTGCTTAAACTATGTGGCTGATTTCTTTCCACAACTTAAGCAATCTAATCAAAACCACTCCATGATTGTCTGAAAAAAAGGATCCTCCTCCTTGGACAGATAATCATACAAATATTGTCAAACAGGTCAAACTCCAGGTAAAGAATCTTTCATGCCTTTATCTTCCAAATCCTCAAGCTTTTAAAATCATTGAAATAGATGCCTTTGACATCAGTTATCAGTTATGGTAGCATTCTCAAACAAAGAGTAGAAGGCAAAGAGCATATCATTGCATATACTTCAAAACATTGGAATCCCGCACAACAAAAGTATTCCACTGTTAAAAAAGAAGTTTTAGCAATTGTTTTATGCATATCCAAATTTCAATCAGATTTGTTAAACCAAAAGTTTCTAATCAAAGTTGATTGTAAATCTGCAAAAGACATTTTGAAAAAAGATGTTAAAAATTTAACATCCAAACAGATTTTTGCCAGATAGCAAGCAATTTTAAGTGTTTTTGATTTCGAAATTGAATATATGAAAAGCACTTCAAACTCTCTCCCTGACTATCTCAATAGCAAATTCCTATAGGGACATTGACAGCTAAATGCTGTGATCAACAACCTCTTTTCAGGGGGAGAGGAAAAGGTAAAGGTAAATTGGTTCTTTCAGAACTGATTAATCAAACTGGGTCAACTACCCAACAAACCGAGTCATCCACCCAATTTGGGCCATCCACCTAGAAATAAACTTTACAAATTGGGTCATCTATCCAAGCATCCACCCAAAATCTTGAAGTATGCACTTCAAAACAAACCTCTAAACAAACTAAGGCCGATTATGCCTTCCCAATCCAAACACTTCAAGCCTTCCAAGACCAAGGCCTGACTCATTTACCAAAAAAATGTTGGGCAGAAATTGCCTTGGAAGAAGAATCTGATGAGGAAAGCTAATCCTTGGCAATCCTTATTCAAAACTTAAAAAACAAACAAATCAGACTCCATTCTCCCACAGAAATAGTCTCCCAACCATCAAAAGAGATAGTATCTCAACCTGTTACTATCCAATCCAAGGCTCCTAAAGCCCAAATCCAATATGTTGCAAAAAAAAAATTCAAAATCGTGATCCAAATGGAACCAGATTTCTGGGACACAAACCCAAACAAAATTCCCCAGAAAATCTTTCCAACAGACTTTCATTTTCAACCAATTGCTTTAAACAAAACCCAACGGGTTTTATGAGTTCATTTTAGTGGATTCTGATTTCGTATCAATCAAACATTGCAAAGATCCAAAAGATCAAAACCAAGTCACTCACTCAACCATCCAGATCCTTAAGGTTATGACAGCAAAAGAAATTGGACAAGATTTAAACAAGATCAAAAAACTCTCCCACATCTATGACCCAATTGGTTATACTTATTGGGATTATATCAAAGCCTGGACAAATATGCTCTGGTTTCAAAATAAAAACAATCGCCATTCATGGCTAATATATTTCAAACAAAATGTCCAATACAAATTTCCACATTGGTTCTCCAAATAGTGGGATTTCTTCGGACCAATCATCGACATCCTTCCTCCACTAGTGTTAGAAGGATTAACAACCTTTGCAAAAAAGATAGATCTTGACGGAGACCCATTCCGGACAGATCTACACTTTTTCTCCAAACTATCACTAGCTTGGATTTTCAAATGGGAATATAAATTCGGGCCGGCCCAAACAATCAACCCAACATGGCCTCTTATTACCTATGCTCAGAAAACAAGCTTTCGTCAAATGGTGGCCAGAATTTGATGGCTCTAGAGCAACAACAGAAAGCGTCAAACTTTGGTTCAAAAAGAACCCGAAATTACTCAAACCAGCTAATCCAGAGACTTGCCAATTTCTCAATCAAAGAGCACGAATTACGGTGTCAACAAGCAAAAAATCTTTTGCAGAAAATCTGCAAAACATTCTCAAACTTCTCAAGGAGGAAGAAGCAGACTCTTCAAAACAGAAGCTTCCATCCTCATCCTCGTCAGCAACCTCTTCAAAAGGACTCTATCAGAACGAAGACAACTGTTTCGACATCAACCTAGATGAAGATTGCTGACATTATGGTAATCGTCATCTGACATCAGTAGTCACTGTAGCAGAAGTCCTGTAGCAGTCACTGTAGCAAACATGTACTGTTTAAATAATTCCGGTTATGTAACCTGTACTGTAGAGACAGTAAAATCTGTGATTATAAAAGGAGGCCACGGCTCATTTGTGAGGTATCCTTTTACAGAACCACTTGGAGAGAGAGTCTAGAGAGAGATACTCTGAGTGCCTCTGTAAGCTTTCTTCTTTTTCAATCTATACAATCATCCTTTTCATCCTCTTCTGTTCTCCCTCCTCACTGGTCCTGTGCGGACTACCGCCGCTTCGGTTTCTTTTCTTTTCTTTTATTTAATTTATGCATTTAATTATGTAAGCAGTCTGTCTGCTTTCTGCTTCCTTCCTTCTGTTCCTTTTCTTTTATTTCTTCTCTTCCGCCTCCTTCTGCCCCCCTTTTGGTATATATATATATATATATATATCAAGTTTGTATTATTATTATTAGGCTAAAATGCAAAAAAAAACTCTATAACTATAGGTCATTTTCAAAAAACTCTATGTGCGTTGAAAACTGAACAACATAATCTCTAAACTTAATAAAATATACATTTTAATGAAATCTGAACCCCCTCTAATCGTGAAAAAATTCTTGTAGAGAGTCAATATGTACTGTTTGGTAAGTTAGTCGAGTTGATGAGTTTAAAAATATAAAAAGTTTTTAAAAATGACATGTAGTTAATTTTTTTTTACATTTTATTATTATTATTATTATTTATTATATAACCGTGATATTTATTTTAAAGAGTCCATTATAATTAGTTTGTTGCATGAGTTTTTTTTTAAAAAAATTGGTTAAGTGGCCTTTATAGGAGCATAATTAAATCAAATCAAACGGAGATCCTCCCTTGGCATCTAGGCCTGTTGTAAATAAAAGTAAAAATATACTTTTCATCTTTTAATTTTACTGTTAATTTTATTTTCATCTCAAAATTATATTATATTTTATTTTCATTTTAAATCTTTTAAAATCTCACTAAAATTGTGCAAGGACATACTCTAATGTCAATTGTGCATCAATATCGATGTAGGATGCCATCTAAATAAATTTTGTTTACACTTTAATAGTATTAGTGGTTAGGATAAATTTAATAGAATTTAGAAAGAATTAGAATGAAAATGAAACAAAAAATAGTTTTAGAACAAAATTAAAATTAAGAGTAAAGTTAAATAATAAAATATATACTTTTGCCTAAAATAAAATAAAATATAAAAAATCAAAATAGATTCTTCAGTTCAAAGTTGATAACAAGTTCCAGCTCCAATCAATTGTTACGTAATCAAGGCATTTTCCTGTGTTACAAAATTTGAAAGCCCAGTCATTGTGAGTGATATTATATTTTGCGTCGCGGAGAGTTTTATTTTGATTGATTTAATTAATATGCATGTTTTTCTGCACACCTTTTGTCTTTCATCTATAACCAATCAGGCTCTGACCAGTGGTTGGAATTTCTTTTGCCTACAGAGGTGTGGGCCACCTTCTGAAAACCGGACTGGATCGACTGGTTGAATCGGTTCAACCGAAAATCAAACTATTGCTCGGTCTGATCCAGTCTTATGATCAGTTCAAATGTTCAGTTTCATAATTTTTACAAAAAGGCTTCTCAAGAATTGAACACCAGCATGGAGGAATAAGGCCATCAACTTTGCCACTGAATCAATTGTACTTTTATTGTATAATGGACCTTATTATATATTTAATATAAAGTAAGTACATAATTATAACTTTTAATAAAAAATTCTTAGTTCAAACTTGAGATAAAAGATCAGATGAAATAAATATTATCACTGTTAATGTTTATAATATATGGATTGTAAATTGTAAATTATATTTATTTTTGGTTAATTTGTATGCTATATTTGTTATGTGGATTAATGTTGTGTTGTTTACATGATGTATTTTTTTTATTTTATGACATTATTTTTTTTATGTTTCAAATAATTTTATTGATTTATATTATATTTTCATAATTTTTATTTATTTTATTAATATATAAATATATTTATATTTATATATAAATATAAATATATATTTAATTATATTCTAGTTTGACTATGATAAATTATTAAACTTTAAATTAGTACCTTAATCGATTCAATGATCAATTCAATTTTCAAAACCTTTGTTAGGGACACAAAATGAAAGCAAGAGAGTGGTTCCATGGTGCACAAGCTTGGTCCTTGCACTAATAATAGAAGAAGCTGCAAATCTTACTGTCCAATGGGACGAAGGCTAAGGATTTGGACCCACAAGAAGCAACCAAAATAGAAGAAAAGATACCTATAGCCCACAATGTAATTGAAGGCAAAAAAAAAAAACAAACAAATAACAGCGTGAAAAGATAGGAGATCAGACCATGGATGATGGAGCTTGCAGCACAACACAAACCAAAAGAACAAAAAAGTTTGAGAAGGGGAGATCTTATGCAGGGGAGAGTTCTAATGGAGTTTTATAGTGAGAATTTTTTGTTGCCTCTTTATATCATTATGAGTAGTTAAATTTTTAGTAATAAGGGGATGATGAGAACTTAATAATATTTTAACATAAATTATGTTAGATTAAAAGGAAAAAAAAATTATGTTGGATTGTTACTATTCAAACCATGAGATTTAATGATTATTGAATCTATTACCTATCAGTTAGTTTGATTAAGATGAGTTTAGTCATATTTTAAATTTATTCAATGATTTAATAATTTATTGTTAATTATGGTAATAGAATCATACATTTGATTAATATTTTTAAGGCTTAATTGGTATTTTTTTGTGATTAAACGCTTTGTTGCTAGATTTTCACAAGATAAATTGTTTAGTATAGTTGTTAAAATTAATCTTGGTAGATTATGAACCTTACATAATGTAATTCAATGAAATAAGAATATGAATAAGAATGAAAATTAATAAACTAGAATAAGAATCCTATTCTTCTTTTTTTTTTTTTTACATTTTGATACTATGGGATACAATATGAAATGGAATCTAAATTATATAAATGACATAATTACTCTTAATAAAAAAAATCTCATTTTTGATTTTCATTTTAAGTTTATATGTTTTCATTCAAAATTACAAAAATGCTATTTTGTTTTCATTTTATCTCTTGTTTTAGAATTTTTTTTTTGAAGAATATGATGATGAAATATGAAATATTTATTTTTAAATATAATAAAAATAATATGATATTTTGTAATTATAAATAAAAACACATCAACTAAAAATAAAATAAAAAATAAATCAAACAATTTCTCTTAGCTTTTTTTTGGTTTTCCCCAAAACCTATGCACACTGTTTTTACTTCTAATCGTGGACCCTTTCTTTCAGTTTTTACATTAGCCTTTGTTGAGTTGTGGCTCCAAGCGTAGTGCACCATGGACCCATTATCCTGATGCTGAGCATGAGGCCAACAAGTTGCTAATATCCATTCCACTTTGCCTTACATTGTGGGTTTGGATTCATCAATTCTTATTTTCTTTATTTCTCAGTCATGGGCCAACTAATCAACCTTAGGCTTTTGTGTCTCTATTATTTGTTTTACTTCATTGATCCGGCAACTTGTTCCTTTAGCTCCTCCAACAATCCATTCTTCACACCTTGCACGTGGGGCAGCAACTCCTTTCTTCTTCTCTATGTGCACACCTCTCTTGTATCATGGCTTAATTTTGTCAGCTTCTCTCCAATTTGGTAATTACAGCAATTATTTAATGCGTAATTCTTTTTAAATAAATAATTAATAATGCACGTGATTATTAAAATTAAGTTGCGCAATGAAAATAATAAAACAATTTTTTAATAGGTAAAATATGTGATATATTATATGGGCTATTATCATGCATCAATATAATGATTGTAAACATTATATTCTTTGTCGGTTAATATGAATATTTTTTTAAAAAAATAAAAAAGTCATAAAATTAAAATGTGAAAAAAAAGTTTCAAAAAAAGATAAAAGTATTTAAATAAATAAAAAAATGACTCCCAAAACAAACTAAATCCATCTTTAAACCAACTTGTATGATTCAAGTTCATTGAACCAATTTAAAGCCCACAAACACATATGACCCACTTTCATAATCTAAAATAACAAACAAAAACAAAAATAAAATGTTATTATTTATTGAAAAAATTTAAAACTTTTATAAAAAATTAAAAATAAAGAAATAAAGAAAAATAATAAAAAAGAAAATTATATAAAGAAAAATAAAAATTCATTTTTCAAGTCTGATAAAGCCATTGGTTCATTAACCAAGAACCCCAAGCCCATTTTCTACAAGCCCAAAAAACTCACAGGAATTCTGACCCATTTTTCATGTCCACTCACCCCATCCATTCCCATGAGAAGGCATCGAAGCCATGTGCATCCCCATGAGCAACAATCAATGCATCTGAAGCTGAGCTCAAGACAAACTCCAAGGAATGGCTCAACATCAATCGCCCGTTTCCACTTTCAACGTCCCAAAACAGTCCCCACAACCACCATCATCTATTCTTCCCCAACCCAGCTGCCAAAACCTCTGTTATCCTCTCCAAAACCAGAACCCCAACGTCCTCCATGAAGCCAGTCCCTTGGAAACCCATGAAGCACGATCACCACGCGCATTAAGCCAGCCTTTGAAGTCACTACACGCCCTAATCCTATCAAACAATGACCCACACGCGTATCAAACAATGTATATAAATTTCTTTATGCTTTACTTCGGGGATATTCATACATATATATATTATATATATATATATTATATATTATATATTATATATATATATATATATATATATATAACTAAATATATATACATACATTTCTACCAATATCTCTTTGTAAGTTTTAATCTTTTCAATAAAGTTATCTTCTTAGTATTCATATTGTGTTGTAGTTTATTTATATTGCTATATTTTCTCTTTATATTCTATTTCTATAATGAGCTGTTAGGACCATAAATGGTATCAGAGCCTCGTTGAAGTTCTGTTTAGCTAAATTAGTCAAGATTAGGATTGTTCAAAGTTTAGTATTGGTAGGCAGATTAGAGGTCTGTCTAAGTAGCAGTGTGTGGAGCGTTGGTCAGCCCGTAAGATAAGTAAGGTTTGCCTGAGTTAGGGGGTCCCGATTCGATAATACTGCGATCCCAATAGGTCTGAGAACATAACTAATCAAGATTAATTATGGCTAAACTATTACGAATTTTGAATGAGCTCAATAGGAATAGAAATAATAAGATAGTATTAGCTTCCCATTCTTCCTCTTCAACTACTTCACAACCTATAGATCAAGATCAGATTCAAAATCAAGAACTAGCCAAAGCATAGATAGAAAATAAATTATAAAATTAGTCAATACCTGAAGTCAAGCCTAAAGAAATATATAAGCAAAGTACATTTAATTTTAAGTCAAGAGATGTTATTCAAACTGTAGAATCTTCTCATAATTTACCAATATTATGTGAAACAATACCTTTATTAAATGAAGACTTATTAGAACAACATATTAAATATGGTTTTAAATATATTCATATAGGATTAATATAAGTAGTTGCAAAAACTCATGCCCGATTAGAAGTCAATACCCCTATAATGATCTTATTAAGAGGCACAAAACTTTTAAGACCTAATGACTCAATAATGTGATTATTAGAATCAAATTTACACGATGGTCATGTATTCTTTAATTGTTGCCCAAACTTTTTAATGGTATTAACAAATGTTTACACACCAAAATCCTTAGTATTAAATGTAAAAATTCTCGAAGGAATATTTTAAGGAATAATAGAAAATATTTCAATAATTTATAGGATTCATTATAAACTTACCACTACATATTATAATTTTAAAGCATTAAGATCATCATTAAAAAATGAAATGATTATAATTGAAGCAAATTTATGAAAAGGTTCAATAACAACTCCTAAAAGATTAAGCCATCAAAAAGTCATTTCTAGAATGCCTAAAAAATGGTTCATGGAAGAAATAATGACTGTCCCAAAAATTGAAAATACCAAAGTAAAATCTATAATACAAGAAGATGGAAATCTTATAATAGAAATGATGAGATTAAACTCCCAAAGAATAGAAGAAAATCAAATCTACTACATCTAATAGATAACCATCAAGAGCTTCTCTGAATGGATCTACAATTAATGTATATATGACGGAGTAAATTTTCGACCAAATGTTCCACAACTAATTTATCAAGAAACACAACTATCTAATTCCCTTTAATACTCCCCTACTAGATCACAAGTAATTAATATGCTTATAATAGACAAACTTTTTAAAATTGATAAACTATGGATTAGAGCAGATTTTGAAGCTCCTCATAATCTTCAAAAACAAAATTGTTATGTTTCAATCTTTAGTAAAGAACAAACTTCTATGTATTTACAATAATTTTATTCTTTCTTGAGGAAGAGAAAGTTCAATATGTACTTCTTCACCTGGTTCGAAATGTATGGTGTCAATAATAAAATACCAAACCCATAATAGAAGAAAATAAAATTGCAATTACCAATAAAACATCAACACCATAAAAAACTGTTAATAATAAAATTATAAAAGCCATTTATCCACCGTTAGAAACAATAAAAATTCCTACCAAAGAAGGAATTGAGATAGGAGCTAGTCCTTTCAAAACGGTCTCTCAAAACTCGATAAATAAAACCTTAGAAAAACATGATTTACAAAAAGTTCATTAGCAACTAAACTATTCTAATCCAATGTTAATACTATGTCTCAACATCTTCATGAATAGAAACCAAAATATAAGAGAACCAGTAAATTCAAAAAATTTAAATAATAATCTAGATCCAACTAGGCCAATATATAAAATTATTAATGTTCCTGAAAAAGAATTGAGTGCAATAACTTTAGGAAATAAAACTGATAATGCTTTAGAAGAAATTAAAAAGAAATTAGAAAATTTATCATTAGGAAGTATATCAAAAATAAATACTTTAACAAAACTAAATCAAATAGAAGAACAATTATTAGAAGCCTAAGATTCGAGAATACATAAAATGAAATTTAGTAGAGCCCCGTTACCTACTACAAGAAATTATTATTCAAGACCAACTTTTCCTGATGTTCAATTCGAAAAAAGAATAAATTTCGTAGATAGCTCATACTCTGTCGAATCCATTGTAGAATGAAATATTGACAGAACTAGTAATCAATAAATCTTAGATACTATATAACAAATGACTATGCTTGCAACCGCCTTCAAAACCAGAGGAAATACTGATAGAAAAACTGTAACTTTATTAATAATAAGATTTACAGGTCAACTAAAAAGATAGTGAGATAATATCCTACTACCTACAGAAAGAGAAACAATATTAAACTCAGTAAAACAAAAACCTAATGGTCGAATAGAACAAGATACAGTAACAACTTTATTATGTACTATTACAAAACACTTTATAGGAGACCCAATAAAACTTCAGGCTAGAACTGGAGTCATGACTGATTATAGATGGTATAAAGCCATATTTTTATCAAAATTATGTTTAAGGCAAGATGGAGTAGCAGACTATTGGAAAGAACAGTTTTTGGCTGGACTTCCCAAACTATTTACTGAAAAAGTTAAGACACATATAACCCAACAGTTTAATGGATCAATACCTTATAATTTGCATATCTAGTTACATCATAGAAATAGGATTACGAATTTGTACAAATTTTAAACTACAAAATAAACTTAGAAATGAGTCAAGAGAAAGTAAGAAAGAATTAGGAACCTTTTGTCAACAATTTGGAATAGAAGGGATTAAAGCTTCCTTAAAAAGAGTTAAGTCAAAACCTCACAAAATTATCAAAACATTTCCCCGAAAAAATAGATTACCAAAGAAAACCCAATTATCTAGTAAAAAGTCTAAGTCTCAAAAAACTTCTAAACAATCAAAAAATAAAGTAGTATGCTATAAATGTGGACAATTCGAACATTATAAAAGAGAGTGTAAAATGAAACAAAAAATTAGGGAATTAAATCTAGGAGAATAATTAGAACAATGATTAATTAATATTTTAATTAATGATCAATACTCTTCTTCCTCGGAATCAGAATCCGATTCCGATAATGAATTAGAAGGAGTCTACAATATTCAAGAAGACACAGACAGTAACCAAGAAGAAAATATACAAGAATGCTTAAGTCCTAAACTGTGTGACTATTCAAAATGTGTAAGATCTATAAATGTAATTACAAGAGATCAAGCTACAATATTAATTTTAATAATAGATAAAATGCAAGACTCTAATTTAAAACAAGAATTTCTTGAGCAATTAAAAATCTTAATAGACGAAGAAGAAACTAGAAAAGATTATATAAAAAAAATTGAAATGAAAAATATTTTAACTAGGTTCAAAACAGTCGAAAAAGACGTTATTACTTTACAAGATTTACAACAAGAAATAAAAGACTTAAAGTAGGAAATCAATCAATTAAAACAAAAAGATATAGAATTAGAATTTAAATATTTAACATTACAGGGTAACCAGATAATTTCTTCCCAAATAAAAAAGGCAAAACAAATAGATGTATCTTCTTCTAATCAAGATTCATATATTAACTTATTAAGTTAAATTATAGTTCATAAATGGTGGTGTCTAATAGAATTAGTAATTAATGAAGAACGATTTCAATTAGTTACTCTAGTAGATTCTAGAGCCGATATGAACTGTATTAAGAAAGGATTAATTCCAACAAAGTATTATGAAAAAACTAAAAAGTCATTAAGTAGTGCTAACAGATCAAAGTTAATTATCACTTATAAATTATCCAATGCAAAAATTTACAAAAATAAAATTTATTACAAAACCTCTTTCTTAATGGTCAAAAATATTTTTGAACAAATGATATTAGGATCACCATTCTTAACTTTATTATATCCTTTTACTGTTAGCAATCAAGGATTAGTTTTGACAGCCTTAAGAACAGAAGTTCAATTCAAATTTCTTGAACCACCCCAAATAAAAGAACTAAACTTAGTAGAAGACTCGTTAATATCAAAGGTAAATATAATTCAAAATAAACAAAAATAATTAAACATATTAAATAAAGAAGTTCGATATTACAAAATAGAATAACAATTACAAACATCTAAGATTAAAGAAGAAATACAAAAAACATATAAAAAATTTGAGCAAGAAATTTGTAGTGAAGTCCCAAATACTTTTTGGTCAAGAAAACAATATACTATAGCACATCCATATGAAGACAATTTTAACGAAAAAGATATCCCGACAAAAGCTCGATCAATACAGATGAACTAAGAATATTTAGAATATTGTAAAAAAGAAATACAATAATATTTAGATAAAAAATTAATAAGACTAAGCAAATCTCCTTGGAGTTGTGCTGCCTTTTATGTCATGAGTTTATCAGAATTAGAAAGAGGTGCACTACCAAGATTAGTAATCAACTATAAACCCTTCAATAAAGTATTAAAATGGATAAGATATCCAATTCCAAACAAAAGAGATTTAATCAAGAGAGTTTATAATGCTTCAATCTTCTCAAAATTTGATATGAAATCAGGATATTATCAAATTCAAGTAGAAGAGAAAGATAGGTACAAAACTACTTTTGTAGTACCCTTTGGTCATTATGAATGGAATGTTATGCTAGAAGGACTCAAGAATGCCCCTAGTGAATTTCAAAATATTATGAGCAATAGTCTAAATCCTTATACAAAATTTATTGTAGTTTATTTAGATGACATACTAGTATTTTCTAATTCAATATCACAACATCAAAATCATCTAGAACAATTTTTAAATATAATAAAAGAAAATGGTCTAGTGGTATCCACAAGAAAAATGAAACTTTTTCAAACAAAAATTCGATTTTTAGGATTTGAAATACATCAAGGAATGATTACACCAATTAACAGATCAATAGAATTTACAGATAAATTTCCTAATGAAATTAAAGACAAAACTCAATTACAAAGATTTTCAGGATGTATCAATTATGTAGCTGATTTTATTCCCAATCTAAGGATTATTTGTGCCCCATTATTTAAAAAACTTAGAAAAAACCCTCCTCAATGGGATAGTACTATGACCGACTCTATTATAGCCATAAAATAATTAGTCAAAAAACTTCCCTGTCTAGGAATCCCAGATTCTGATGTCTCATTAATTATAGAAACAGATGCATCAGAACTAGGATATGAAGGAATATTAGAGCAAATCCCTAAAGGGTCTTCAAGAGAACAAGTGATTAGATATTATTCAAGAATCTGACAACCAACTCAACAAAAATATAGTACTATTAAAAAAGAAATTTTATCTATAATTTTATGTATGACAAAGTTTCAAGATGATTTATTCAATAAAATTTTTTTGTTACGAACTGATTGCAAAGCAGCCCCAAGTGTTTTACAAAAAGATGTTCAAAAATTTGGTTTCAAAACATATTTTTACAAGATGGCAAGCTTTACTTTCTTGTTTCGATTTTGATATTATTCATATAAAAGGGGCAAAAAATCATTTGCCTGATTTTCTTACAAAAGAATTTTTTCAGGGAAAGAAACAAGAATCTCCCGCTGAGATTCGATGAGTTCAAAAAATAAGCCAGTCTACAAAGATTAATATGGTTCTCCTTTAAGAATCCAAAATGTTCAAGACTCAACTCCAAAAAGTTTTTTACAGACTGTTTAACAAACTCCCCGTCCAATATGCCCTACTCAAAATACTACTCCTATTACCAATAGATTTACTCCTCTTACCCCTTCCTCTTTTACTATAAGACCTTCATCACTTTCTCCTCAACATCCTCCTATCGATACTCAACTATATCAAGATAAACATGAATATTTACCCGTCATAATTCTTGAACCAAAATGGATTCAACATAGTTCTACCCCTCGACAAATTGATCAAAAAATCTTTCCACCCTCTTAGCATTACCCCCCTTCTAACCTACAAAAAATTAGATTGTTCCATGAGTTCATCCTTGTTGATACTGATTCTATCGAATTAACCCATACTTTGGATAAAAATGATTCATTAAAAATTTTATTCTCCATAGTCAAGATCCTGAAAGTTTACTCCCCTTCAGATTGGCCCGTCAATATATATACTCAATGATCTTTTTTAAAAACCTTTTCCCCTCAATATTATACTTATCAAGATTATGTAAATTCCTGGTATTATCTCTTATATTATCAACCCTATTCTCATTCCTAGTTTATTTGGTTCAAACGAGGAATTTCCCTTAATTTTTCAAAATGGTTTATTAAATGGTTTCATGACTTTGGACCTACTGTCCAAGCCTTCCCCGATTATGTTATCTCTTCTTATTATAAGTTTAAAGATCAAACTATCTTTCGTACTGGCTACCGCCTCTTATCCTTTGTAGCCTCCATGAGTGTCAGTTGGATAATGACTTGAAATTATGATATTGTTCAACAAAATAAAGAAGTAGACATAAGATCGTTAGTTAGAGTCATAAAAATCAAATGGTGGAGTAAATTTGATCAATCTCTGTTATCTGATCAAAAATTAAAAGAATGGTTCCAGAGAAACCCAAAATACCTCAAAAATACCTCGGCTCAAAATGTTTCATCAGAAGCCTTATTTTCAGCAGAAAAATCAAAGATCATGGCTGAATTAGCATCTTCTTTATCCAAAAAAGAATTTCAAAGAAACTCAAGGATGTATTATCACAAACCTCTGAAGATACAGACCAAGAAGATACAGACGGAGTCAGTTCCAGTCAAAGTTTCACTTCGCTCAATGAAGATGACTGTTATGGTTTCATCCAGCTGTAAAAATTGAAACAGATCATTAAAGCTACTCACTTTCGACAAAAGTCATTCTAACAAAATAAAAAGATGATCAAAGCCTGTTAGATTCTCATTACTTTCAGCTACTTTGATACATTACTATTCATTTACAGGTCTAACAAGTTCATCAGATTCTCTTTAAAAAGTAAATGTTAGTCAAAAGTCGTAACTGAGTGTGTCTGTATTAATTATTAGGGTTACTGTAAAAAGATACTCCAAACTTATATATAAAGAACCATTCGGTTCTTAGAAGGGCATTGTTCTAATTTCTTCTCCCTCTTAGAAATTATCTCTTTGTAAAAACTTGTGTTGTTCTCCCATCTGTGTAGCCTTCTACCAATATCTCTTTGTTAGTTTTAATCTTTTCAATAAATTTATCTTGTCAATATTCATATTCTATTGTAGTTTATTTATATTGCTATATTTTCCCTTTATATTCTATTGCTAAATTTTCTCTTTATATATACATACATATATATGTATATGTATACATATATATATATATATATATATATGCATGTACATATATATATAAACATACATTTCTAGATTTAGATATGCACACACACACACACACACACACACACACATATATCTAAACATCTATAGATTTAAGATTGAAAGTATTATGTTTATAAATTTCTTTATGCTTTACTTTAGGTATTGACCAGTTATGTAAAGTTTTTTTTATTTCTGCTATTGCTAATTCTTGATTTTGAACCAAATCTTGATTCATGGGTTGAGAAGATGAAGAAGAAGAAGCTAATACTTTCTTATTATTTTTACCCCTATTGAGCTCACTAAGTGATCTTAATGCTTTAGCCATAATTAATGTTAATTATGTTTTCTTAGACTTACCGGGACCATTATGTTATCGGTTTGGGACTACCCATCTATAACACTCTCGTGCCTCACATGAACTGACTAACGCATCACTTATAGCTACTTAGACAGACTTCCTTCTGCCTACCAACTCTAAGTCCTCAAACACTCCTTAATCTTGATTAACTTCTAATTAGACAGAACCTCACTAAGGCTTTAATACTGCTCAATCAGCCCAGGCAGCTCAGAATAGAGGAAAAATAAAATAGTATGGAAGATAAAATATATAAATAAAGATAAAAGATATGGGAGAAAATAGAAATATATGCTTAAACTAATAAGAACAAAAGAAAGTGTATTGAAAATATAATATTATTGATAAAGGATCCGAAACTTATAGAGATATTAAGAAATTTACAAGCAACGAAAGAGAGGATAGAAGAATTTACAAAGAGAACTTGAGGGGAAAATGGTTCTTCTTTTTTTGGATGCCCTCTTCTAAGAAGGGTACTCCTTTATAAAGATATGGTCTCGGCTAGTCCGAGTATCTGCTAATAGTGCTTACAATAATTGAAACAACTTGTGACCGACAATATAATGAACTTCTTTTGACTTGGAAAGCAGCTTTAAGTAAAGTAGATTGTAGTTATCTTTCTGCGTGAATGAACAATACTTGATGTCGAGTACTATATTGAATTATGGTGCCGACAGGTGCTGTTTTTAGCCATATTGAGATGCATTATTGAAGTCGAGGCCAAAACAATCATGTTCATTGAGCGGAGTGTAGCTTTGACTTGATCCGATGTCATCTTTATCTTCTTTATCTTGATCTTGGGAAGATGTATGGGACAACACATTCTTTAGCTTTTTTGAAAATTCTTCTTTTGAAAAAGAAAAAGCTAGTTCTGCTATAATTTTTGATTTTTCAGCAAGAAAAAGGGCTTCTTTTGAAATAATACTTTTGTCATCTTTTAAGGTATTTAGGATTTTTTGAACCAGTCTTGAAGCTTTTGATCAGATAAGAGCTCAAGATCGAATTTATTCCACCACTTGATTTTAATTTTATGGGCAAACCATTTGATGTCAACATCCTGATCTTGTTGAGCAACAGTATAGTCCCATGTCATGATCCAGCTAATACTCATGGAGACACAGAAGGATAATAACTTGTATCCAAGGAGAAAGGTAGTTTGATCTCTAAATTTATAATATGAGGATATGGCATAATCTGGAAAGATCTAGACAGTGGGTCCAAAATCATGAAACCATTTAATAAACCATTTCGAAAAATTTAGGAAAATTTCCTTTTTGAACCAGATGAACCAAGAATGAGAATAGGGTTAATAGTAAAATAAATTATACTAGGAATTTATATAGTCTTTATAATTGGAGTGTTGCAGGGTGAATCGTTTTGAGAAAGTCCGAAGGGGGATAAACTTTAAGGATTTTGACTTTGGAAAATAAAATTTTTAATGGATCATTTTTGTCTAAAGTATTGGTGAGTTCTATTGAATTGATGTCAATTAGAATAATTAAGTGATAGCTAATGACTTACTCTTTTGAAGAGTCTTTATGGTCTTGCTTTAATATGCTTCCATATCTTAATTCAAAGGCATCTTTTTCTACTAAGAGTGTCGGAGGGCTTAGCGTTGGTAGGCAGATTAAGTTGCTATCTAGGTAGCAGTGAGTGGTGCGTTGGTCAGCCCAAAAATAGGTAGGATTTGTCAGAAATTAAGTGGTCCCAAACCGATAACACTATGGTCCCAATAGGTCCAAAAACATAATTAATCTAGATTAATCATGGCTAAGATATTAAGATCACTTAGTGAGCTCAATAGAGATAAGAACAATAAGATAGTGTTAGCTTCTTCCTCTTCTTCTTCTTCTTCTCAACTTGTAGATCAAGATCAAATACAAAACCAAGAACTAGTGATAATAAAAATAAAAAATAAATTACAAAATTGGTCAATACCTGAGGTCAAACATAAAGAAAAATACAAACACAATACATTTAATTTTAAGTCTAGAGACGTTATTCAAACCATAGAATCTTCTCATAATATAGAAAAATTATGTGAAACAATACATTTATTAAATGAAGATTTATTAGATCAACAAGTTGAGGATGGATTCAAATATATTCATGCAGGATTAATACAAGTAGCACCAGACTCATAGCCGATTAGGAGTCAATACCCCTATGATGATTCTATAAGGACACAAGACTTTAAGACCCAATGATTCTAATAATAGGAATATTAGAATCAAACTTGCATAATGGCCCTGTATTTTTCAATTGTTATCCAAACTTTTCAATGATATTAAAAAACTCTTATATCCCAAAATCCTTAGTATTAAATGTCAAAATACCAGAAGAAATATTTGAGGGAGCAATAGAAAATATTTCAATCATTTATAGAATTTGTTATAAAATTACTACTACCGATTATAATTTTAAAGCATTAAAATTCTCATTAATAAATGAAACTATTATAATGGAAGCAAATATAAGAAATGCTTCAAAACCACACCCAAAAGACTAAGTCATAAAGAAGTAATTTCTAGGATGCCCAAAAACTGGTTACTAGAAGAAATCATGACAGTCCCAAAGATTCAAAATACAAAAATTAAGACAATAATTCAAGAAGGAGAAAAACATAGGATAGAAATGATGCGATCAAACTCTCAAACATCTGAAGAAAGTCAACCTACTAATTTAATTAGGCAACCTTTAAGAACTTCTATTGATGGATCTACCATTAATGTAGATTTACCAAGAGTAAATTTTCAACCTAACGTCCCACAACCTTTATATCAAGAAACTCAACTATCGGATTCTCCTCAATACTCTCCAACTAGATCACAAGTGATTAGCACGCTTACATTTGATAAATCCTTCGAAATCAATAAACCATGGATCAGAACTGATTTTGAAGTCCTCATAATCTTTAAAAACGAAATTGGTACTTCTCCACCTTAGTAAAGAATAAACTTTCTTTTCTATTTATAAGAATTTTATTCTTTCCTGAGGGAGAGGAAGTTTAATATGTATTTCTTTTGCCTGGTTGAAAATGTACTGTGTCAAAAATAAAATACCAAAGCTATATATAGAAAAAAGTAAAATAGTAGTCACTACCAAGACTTTAATACCTTGGAAAACCGTTAATAATGAAATTATAGAATCAACTTACCCCCCATTAGAAACAATAAAAATTCTTACTAAAAAGAAGGAATAAAAATAGAATCTAGTTCTTTCAAAATAGTTTCTCAAAATTCCATAAGTAAAACTATAGAAAAACATGATATTCAGAAGGGTTCATCAGTAATTAAATTACTCTAATCAAATGTTAAATACTATGTCCCAACATATCCAAAGGATAGAAAATCAAAATATAAAAGAACCAATCAATACAAAAAATTTAAATAATAATTTATACCCTACTAGACCAATATATAAAACTATTGATGTTCCTAAAAAGGAATTAAGCACAATTACTTTAGGAAATAAGACTGACAATATTTTAGAAGAAATTAAAAGGAAATTAGAACATTTATCATTAGGAAGTTCTTCAAAAATAAATGCCTTAACAAAATTAAATCAAATTGAAGAAGAGCTATTAGAATCACAAAATTCAAAAGTAAACAAAATGAAATTTAGTAAAGCTCCACTATCTACAACAAGAAATTATTACCCAAGACCTACTTTTCAAAATGTACAATACAAAAAAAGATCAAATTTTGCAGATAGTTCCTACTTTGGCAAATCCATTGTAGAATGAAATATCGACGGAGCTAGTGATTAACAAATATTAGATATAATACAACAAATGACCATGGCAGCCAGAGTTTTCAAAATTAGAGGAAACTTTGACAAGAAAACTGCAACATTACTTGCAATAAGATTCATAGGTCAATTAAAAGGATGGTGGGATAACATCCTCCTTCCCACCGAAAGAGAAATAATATTAAATGTAGTAAAATAAGAACTTAATGGACAAGTAGAACAAGATGCAGTAACCACCTTATTATACACTATTGCTAAGCATTTTATAGGAGATCCAATAAAACTTTAGGCAAGAGCAGGAGATCAACTAGCTAATCTTTATTATCCATCTCTATTAGACTATAGGTGGTATAAAGACATGTTTCTATGAAAATTATGTCTAAGACCAAACGGTGCAGCAAATTATTAGAAAGAACAATTTATTGTTAGACTTTCCAAATTATTTGCTGAAAAAGTCAAAACGCATATAGTTCAACAATTTAATGGATCACTACCCTATACTTCATTAACATTTGGTCAAATTTCTAGTTATGTCATAGAAATTGGACTTCAAATTTGTATCGACTTCAAGATACAAAATAAACTTAGAAATCAGTCAAGAGAAAGTAGAAAAGAGTTAGGAACATTCAGTCAACAATTTGGAATAGAAGGAATTAAAGCCCCTTCTAAAAGAATTAAGTCAAAAACTCAAAAACTTGTGAAGACTTTTACAAAGAAAAATAAATTTCAAAAGAAATCTCCATCACCCAACATAAAAGCCAAGACATCTAAAAAATATAAGAGATCAAAAAATGAAATAGTATGTTATAAATGTGGACAATTTGGACATAATAAGAAAGACTGTAGAATGAAATAAAAAATTAAAGAATTAAATTTAGGACAACTTTTAGAAAAGACATTAATCAATATTTTAATTAAGGATCAATATTTTTCAACACCAAAAGCAGAAGAAGATTCTAATCAAGAATTAAAAGTAATATATAATATTTAAGAAGAATTTGATAGAGAATCTAATATTATAGAAGAAGAATATTTAGGACCAGAACCTTGCCACTGTTCAAAATGTATAAACTCTATGTTTATAAATGTAATAACAAAAGATCAAGCCTCAACCTTAATCTCAATAATAAAAAAAAAATGCAAGACTCTAATTTTAAAATAAGAATTCTTACAACAATTAAAAACTCTATTAGCTGAAGAAGAAAATAGAAATGACTATATAGATAAAACTGAAATAAAAAGTATTTTAGTAAGATTTAAAATTGTCGAAAAAGAAGTCATTACTTTACAAGACTTGTAGCAAGAAATAAAAATTTTAAAGGAAGAAAGAAATCAGTTAAAATAAAAAGATATAGAATTAGAATTCAAATTTTTAACCTTACAAGGAAATCAGATAATTTATCTCAAACTAAAAAAGAAAAACAAATAGAAGTCTCTTCTTCAGATCAAGATTCATATATAAATTTGTTAAGCCAAATTATAGTTGAAATAGTGGTGTCCAATACAAATAGTAATTATACAAGAAAAATTTCAATTAAGTGCTTTAATAGATTCTGGAGCAATATGAACTATATTAAAGAAGGATTAATTCCAACAAAATACTATAAACAAATTAAAGAATCATTAAGCAGTTTTAATGAATCAAAATTAATTATTACTTATAAATTATCAAATGCCAAGATTTATAAAAATAAAATCTGTTATAAAACTTCATTCTTAATGGTTAAAAATATTTTTGAACAAGTAATATTAGGAACTCCATTCTTAACTTTATGATACTCCTTTACGGTTAGTAATCAAGGCTTAGTGTCAATAGCATTAGGAACTGAAGTCTACTTTGAATTTCTGAAGCCTCTTCAAATAAAAGAACTAAATTTAGTTCAAGACTCATTAATATCAAAAATAAATATAATACAAAACAAACAAAAACAACTAAATATGTTAAACAAAGAAATTCAATATTGACGAAAAGAACAACAGTTACAAACTACACAAATTAAAAATGCTATACAACAAACATATCAAAAATTTGAAAAAAAAGTTTGTAGTGTAGTCCCCAATTCTTTCTGGTCAAGAGAACAATACACTATATCATTACCTTATCAGGATCATTTTAATGAAAGAAATATTCCGACAAATGCTAGACTAATTCAAATGAATCAATAATATTTAGAATATTGTAAAAAAGAAATTCAAGAATATTTAGATAAAAGATTAATTAGATCGAGCAAGTCTCCATGGAGCTGTGCTGCATTCTACGTCATGAATTCATCAAAGTTAAAAAGAGGTGCTCCAAGATTAGTAATTAACTACAAACCTTTAAACAAAGTATTAAAATGGATAAGATATCCAATTCCCAATAAAAAAAATTTAATTAAAAGAGTTCAAAATGCATTAATTTTCTGAAAAGTTGATATGAAATCTGGATATTATCAAATCTAAGTAAATGAAAAAGATAGATACAAAACTACTTTTGTAGTACCCTTTGGTCATTACAAATGGAAAGTTATGCCACAATGACTCAAAAATGCCTCTAGTGAATTTTAAAATATTATGAATAATATTCTTAATCCTTATACAAAATTCACCATAATATATCTAAATAACATACTAGTATTTTCAAACTCAATAACTCAACATATATATCATTTAGAGCAATTTCTCAATATTATTAAAGAAAATGGATTAGTAGTATCTGCAAGAAAAATGAAATTGTTCCAAATAAAAATTAAATTTTTAGGATTCGAAGCATATTAACAAATAATTACCCCTATTACTAGATCAATAAAATTTGTTAATAAATTTCCTGATGAAATAAGAGACAAGACTCAATTACCAAAATTTCTAGGGTGTGTTAACTACATATCTAACTTTATTCCGAATATTAGAATAATCTGTGCTCCATTATATAAAAGGCGTAGAAAAATCCTCCTCTATGGGATAGTTCCATGACTGAGTCCATTATTACAATAAAACATTTAGTCAAAAATCTTCCTTGCTTAGGTATCCCAGATCCTGATACCTTTCTGATAGTAGAAACAGATGCCTCTGAATTAGGATATGGAGGTATTTTAAAGCAAGACCATAAAGACTCTTTGAAAGAGCAAGTCAGTAGATATCACTCAGGTATTTGGCAACCGACTCAAATAAAGTATAGTACTATGGAAAAAGAAATTTTATCTATACTACTATATATTACAAGATTTCAAGAATATTTATTTAATAAAAAGTTTTTATTACGAATTGATTGTAAAGTTGCTCTCAGTATATTATGAAAAGATGTTCAAAACCTAGTTTCTAAACATATTTTTGCAAGATGTCGAGCTTTATTATCCTGCTTCGATTTTGATATCGTTCATATAAAAGGACAACAAAATCATCTACTTGATTTTCTTACAGGAGAATTTTTACAGGAAAGAAAAAAGGA
This sequence comes from Castanospermum australe, assembly GCA_019955255.1. Taxonomy (NCBI): domain Eukaryota; kingdom Viridiplantae; phylum Streptophyta; class Magnoliopsida; order Fabales; family Fabaceae; genus Castanospermum; species Castanospermum australe. The sequence goes on along the minus strand of NSJW01000621.1, from coordinate 211,326 downwards.
ATTTCCCACTGAGATTCCGTGAGTGCAAAGAGTAAGCTAGTTTCAAAAAATCAATATGGCTCTCCTTTAAGAGTTAGCAATGTTCAAGAATCTAGTTCAAAAAGTTTTCTACAAACTTTTCAACAAGGTCAAAGTTTAATATGTCCTCATATAAGTTCAACACCTGTCTCAAACAAATTCATCCCTTTAACCCCCCTCTTCATTAAAATATGCTTTACCCTCTACTCAAAATTCTTTACCTGAGTCCCAACTATATCATGAAAAACAAGTTTACCTATTATAATTATTGAACCAGAATGAGATCAAAATAATCTCCCCTTCAAATAGCTCAAGAAAATTTTTCTCTCTTCTTGGCATTATCCTCTTCTAGACCTTCAAAAGACTCGACTTTTTCATGAATTTATTCTTGTTGATACCGACTCCATAGAATTAACCCATACTCTAGACAAAAATGATTCCTTAAAAATCTTATTCTCAAAAAATCAAAATCCTTAAAGTCTATTTCCACTTAGACTAGCCAGTTCAAATGTTTACCCTTCTATCTTTTTCAAGACAAATTAGCCCTCAATACTACAACTATCAAGATTACATCAATGCCTGGTATAATCTTTTTTATTATCAACCCTATACTCACTCCTGGTTTATCTGGTTTAAACAAGGAATTTCTTTAAACTTTCCTAAATGGTTTATTAAATGGTTTCATGACTTTGGACCCACTGTCCAAATTCTCCCTGATCATGCCATATCCTCTTATTACAAATTCAAAGATCAAACTACTTTCCACACCGGATATCGACTATTATCCTTTGTGGCCTCTATGAATGTTAGCTGGATAATGACTTGGGATTATAATCTTGCACAACAAGACAAAGAAGTAGACATTAGATAGTTATTACGCAATATTAAGATTAAATGGTGGAATAAATTTGATCGAGCCTTATTATTTTATCAAAAGCTGAAAGAATGGTTCCAAAGAAATCCAAAATATCTTAAAAATAATTCAACACAAGTCATTTCATCATAAGCCCTTTTTCTAGCAGAAAAATCTAAGATCATGGAAAAATTAACTTCTTCCTTATCAAAAGAAGAATTTTTAAAAAAACTGAAGGATGTGTTGTCCCACACTTCCTAAGAACAAGAACAAAAAGATAAAGATGAGGTTGATTCAAGTCAACGTTACACTCCACTCAATGAGGATGATTGCTTTAGCATCAATAATTTGTTCCAGTTCGAATAAAGACAAGGCAGATCATTAAAGCAACTTACTTTTAGCAAGACAGATCAATAAAGGAGATTCCTTTCAAAGCAAAAGCAGAAGATGCTCATCCACTGTTTAATCACATGATGATCATTAGACTTTCAAAAAGATTACTTTCGGTGCAAAAGTAGAAGATGCTTATCAAATTTTAAAAAGCAAAGTTTAAAAGTTAAAAGTTGTAAATAATGTTGTACGAATGTATTATTGTTAAGAGACTGAGTCTATTATTATAATAAAACAATTAGTCAAAAAAACTCCTATGCTTAGGAATTCCAGATCCAGATACCCCATTAATAGTAGAAACAGATGCATCAGAATCAGGATATGTAGGAATATTAAAACAGATCCTTCAAGAGTCTTCAAGAGAGCAAGTTGTCAGATATACTATTCAGGTATCTGGCAACTAGCTCAATTAAAATATATTACTATTAAAAAAAATTTTTTATCTATAGTATTATGTATTACAAAATTTCAAGATGATTTATTTAATACAAAATTTTTATTAAGAATTTATTGTAAAGCAGCTCCTAGTGTTTTACAAAAAGATGTTGAAAATCTAATTTCAAAACATATCTTTGCAAGATGGCAAGCTTTACTTTCCTGTTTTGATTTTGATATTGTTCATATAAAAGGAAAAAATAATTATTTGCCTGATTTTCTTATAAGAGAATTTTCACAGGGAAAGAAAGAAGGAATCTCCCACTGAGATTCTATGAGTGTAAAAAGTAAGCCAATCTCAAAAGATCAATATAGTTCTCTCCTGAGAACCAGTAATGCTCAAGAATCAAGTCCAAAGAGTTTCTTACAATCTGTTCAACAAACTCCCAGTTCAATACGTCCTCAAATAAACATTACACCTGTTTTCAATAGGTTCACCCCTCTTATTCCTTCTTCTTCTACAATTCGACCTTCATTACCTCCTCCTCAAAGTCTTCCTTTAGATTCTTAATTATATCAAGACAAACAAGATTGTCTACCCATTATAATTCTCGAGCCGGAATAGATTCAAAATAACTTAACCTCTCGACAAATTGCTTAAAAAATCTTTCCACCTTCTTGACATTACCCCCCTTTAGATCTTCAAAAGAATAGGCTTTTTCATGAGTTCATTCTTGTAGATACTAATTCTATAGAATTAACTCATACTCTAGACAAAAATGATTCATTAAAAATACTATTTTTAAAAATCAAGATTCTCAAGGTTTATTCCCCTTCAGATTGGCCTGTCCAAATGTTTACTCAAAGATCTTTTTCAAAGCACTTTTCCCCTCGATATTATACCTATCAAGATTATATAAACGCGTGGTACAATCTCTTTTATTATCAACCTTATTCTCATTCCTGGTTTATTTGGTTCAAACGAGGAATTTCTCTTAATTTTCTAAAATGGTTCATCAAATGGTTTCATGACTTTAGACCCACTGTCCAAATTCTTCTCGATTGTACTATATCTTCTTATTATAAATTCAAAGATCAAACTACTTTTCTCAAGGTTCTGAAAACCGAACCGGTCATTGAACCGGTCGAGGTACTGATTCAAGGTTTAATGGTCGAACCGTGGTCGAACCGTGGTCGAACCGGAGTATAATTAAATATATATTTATATATAAATATAAATATAAATATATATATAATTATTTATATATTTATTTTTTCCATTCTGAATACTGATAGGATAATTTAAAAAAACCTGTCCATTAAGCTAAATGCCTTCTCTGCTTTTTGTCCTTCTCCACCAATCTAGAGTTGATGATTTATACAAAAGTAATATTATTTTAAAATAATATTTCTTTTACTTTATTTATATATTTTTATTATTTTCATTTATTTTTTTTTCTTTTTAACACAATTAATAATTTATAATTTTTTTTAATATAAATTACAGAAATTTATTTTTATATACAATAAACATTTCCTACGACAGAATGCAGAAATCATTGAGAGTCAGAACAATTGAAGGACACGATAAGAGAACAATACTAATTAAAAAGAAGAAAATCAAATAACTATAAAAAATTAAAAAAAAAAAACTTCAAAAGGCACCCTAAAAAAGTGGACTATCCGACTATGTAGCACAGTAGCAGAAGCACTTAATTCAATTGTAGTGAGCTTAGGCTGATCAGCGCCTCAGCCTATGCCTTCTCACGTCACCTCAGACTTGCAGCAGCTGGGAGCTGGAAGCCTGGAACACCGAACAGGCGAACACGGATCCATCTTCGACTGCCTGCTCCTCTGCTCTTCTCCTCTGCTCGTCTCCGCTCCGCTCCGCTCTCTCCGCTCTCCGCTCTCCGCTCCGCTCTCCGCTCTCCGCTCTCCGCTCTCCGCTCTCCGCTCTGCTCCGCTCTGCTCCGCTCCGCTCTCCGCTCCCCGCTCCGCTCCGCTCCTCTGCTCGCCGCAGTCTTTGCCGGTCGCCGCTGAAACCGACCCATCATCGGCGCTAATCGCCTCCGCCAAAGCTCGCTTGATCCTCTCCAAGCTCTCCGAGTCTTCGATCTTGTTCCCATTGGAATCGGTGACGAAGAACTTCTTGATAAAGAAGTCGCCCTCAAATTTAGCGGTGGCCTTGTCGATGCTGAGGCCGAGATCATTGAAAACCTTGGTGATGACCTGAAGGAGGCCGATCCGGTTGCGAGCTCGGATCACGAAAGCAGTGGAGTCGTCGAAATCAGAGTTATCGACGGCGATGGTTGACGCGGAGGGGGCTGATTCGCCGGTACTAACTCGCACACAGTTGTTTCCGGCTTCCAGCGAGCGATGCAGCGCGGCACCGACGCCGTTTGGCATTTTTTTTTTTTTGTAAAATCAGAACCGGTAACCGTACGGACCGGTACCGGTTTGGCCGGTTCACCCGATTTGGTACCGGTTTACCGGTTTTTGACCGGTTTTTGACTTCTCCGGTTTTGAGAAACAGCCCGAACCGGAGAAGAGACCGGGTCCCGGTCCGGCCGGTTGAACCGGCCGGTCCGGTCCGGTTTTCAGAACATTGACTTTTCTTACTGGCTATCACCTTTTATCCTTTGTAGCTTCCGCGAGTATTAGTTAGATGATGACCTAGGATTACGATATTGCTCAACAAAATAAAGAAGTAGATATAAGATGGTTAGTCCAAAGTATAAAAATCAAGTGGTGGAATAAGTTTGATCGATCATTACTGTCTGATTAAAAATTAAAAGAATGGTTCCAAAAGAATTCAAAAAATTTCAAAAGTAATTCAGCACAAAATGTTTTCATTAGAAGCTTTATTCTTAGCAGAAAAATCCAAAATCATGGCTGAATTAGCCACATCTTTATCAAAAGAAGAGTTTTTAAAAAAGCTTAAAGATGTATTGTCACACACCTCTCAGGAACAAAATCAAGAAGATAAAGACGAAGTTGATTCAAGCCAAAGTTTTACTCCACTCAATGAAGATAATTGCTATGGCATCACTTGGCTGCCTCAATACAAGTAAAAGATAAGTCAGCTCATTAAAGCAATTTACTTTCAGCACAATAATTCCAGTCATATGCAAAAGCTGATTAAACAAAAAGCAAAGGTTGCTCATCAGATTACTTTTAGTACAAGATGCTTGTTTTCTATTCATTCACATGCTCGACAAAGATCATCAGATTCTTATATACTTTTAAAAAGCTAGTCTCATTACACAAAAGTTATAATGAATTATGTCAATTTGAATTATTAGGGTTACTATAAGAAAATGCTTCGGTTCTCTATATAAGGAGCCTTCCAGTTTATATGAGTTTATCAGAAAAATTTGTATCCTTTCTTCTCTCAAAATTCTCTTTTTAAAATAAGTGCGCTGCGTTCTTCTCTCTTTGTAATCTTTCTTCAAAATTTTTGTAAGTTTTTGATCATTTCAATAAAATATCTTTCAATATATTTATATTCTGTTATTACATTCCTATATTTCTTTACATATATTTATTTTTTTATATTTCTTCTGCATATAGTTATTTTCTACCTATATATTTATTTTCTTATATTTTTTTTGAAAAAATAGTTATTTTCTACCTATTAAAATTACGATAAAATCGTCTTCAATAGAAGGTAAGATAGATAATTTTATTTAAAGAAATTAAGAGAATCAAGTTTAAGAATTTTTTTTTTCAAAAGACCTTTACATATAAACTAAAAATGGCCTCTTCAAAACAAAAGTGGTTGCACGTGTAATCCTGAATTTATTTATGAAGACATTTGAGGTTGAACAAGTGTATTTTTTGATTCAATTTAATATTTTTTGATTTTTAAAGTAAATTTCAAAATAAAAATATGACTAGTTTTTTTATTTAAAAGATTTTTATAGGAAAATAATAAAAGCGTAAGAGTACAAAAAAAAGAATATATTTAAATTTTTTTAATAATATATCAATACATAATCAAACAACGACGCGAAACATTTTAAATTAAAATTAAATTTAAAATAAAAAATTATTACATAGAATGTAAAAGTCCAAATTTGGTGTAACTTTAACCCGGACCCGGTCCACAAGACATGAGCCGATACCCAAACCGGGTCAGCCATACACCGCCATCGTCCCCCTCAAAAATACCAGACCTTCAAATCCCACACTTTGCCATCGCGTAGGAAGAACCGAGGAAGGAGAGAATCCATTCCTCACACACAGCTCCAACATTCCGACACTGAATTCCGACAAGAATCCTCGTCGCCGAGGTGGTGTCCCAGGTAATGGTCCCTTGCTTCTTCGCTTTCATGTTACTTTTAATCTGACCCGTGATGATATGATGTGTGTGGGTTTGAGTCCACACCTGGGTCTGTAACTCTGCCTGTTTTCTGTTTCATCTCATTTCCCGTTCAAGGAGCGGAAATCAGAGGAAATCCCACCGTTAACGTGCACACTCTCCCTTGAGTTTTTCAATGTGTCGCATATTTGCTTGTGTAAATTTTTGGTTGACGTTTGTGGCTATGATTGAATATCAATGTTAATGCTGTGAAGCTGAATTTACTGGAATTTCACGCTATTTTAGGAGTCTTGTGACTGTTGGGCATCCTGCCATTTTACTGATTTCGTTTCAAGTGATTTGGTTTGTGAAACTTTTGCTGTCTCTGTTATTTTTATTCTTTCTCTCTTCCTTTTCAAGAGATATGATGCTAGCCCCAAAGTTGATTAGAGTATTCCTTGCATCTCTGTGATGGTTGATGATGTTGTTGTACTGTTGAGATTGGATTTTCTGGTTGTAAGTTAATTTGTAATTTCCTGTGCTATCGGTTACTCTTGCTGGATTTGTTTTTGAATTAGAAGTTTTCTGCTCACGAACTTTTCCTTGGTTTACCAACACTGACTTGCAGCTCTTCCAATGTGGGTTTTAATCGTATTGTCCTACAGAATAATATCCTAGGCGAGAGGTGTTTTCATGATGTTTTGTTGAAATAATTGGCATAACGATTTCTATTACCAAGTGTTTGGAATGATAAATTTTGGGATTTGATTTCAATTTGTAAATCAAATTTTTGTTTGGAAAATTATAAAATGAGAATCAATATGATTTGAAACTTTATGGAAATCTAAAGTAATATTTGGAAGGATGGCAACTAAGGGAGTAGTAGGGAATGGCATGACAAATATTATAAAATGTGTGTTTAGGAGTTATTTAAAAGGAAGGAGTGGAATGGCAATGGAGGGACTCCAAGACCCCTCTTTGGCATTCCAAACCTCAAATTTTTTGTCCCTCCAAATTGGGGGGTCAAGGTGGGAATGACATAGCTTGGTGGGAAAATTTTCATTAAAATTTAGTTTAATTATTATTTTACCCCTTTTACAATAAATATTTGAGTCATTGGAGAATCAAATATATTAAATAAAATTTATAAGTCTTTCCAGTCCATTCACTTGTATTATAACTTCCAAACAAGAGTGAGAGGACTCTTCTCCCTTCTTTCATTAAACAACCAAACAATAGAGTGGCATGTATTGTTCCATTCCACTCCTTGCCTTTTCATTCCATTATTAGCCACTTCCTTTCGTTTCCTTTAAATCTCCCAAATATAGCCTAATAGATTTTAATTAGGTTGGTTTAAAAATGCTCATAAAAATGAAAAGATTTGGGTTGATTTTAGTAGATTTTGTATAAATTTATTCTTCTACTCATAATAGAGAGATATCATATTACTATAAGTAAGGATGAAAATGTAAATTTATTAAACTAAAATCAATTTAATTTATTTTTAGTGTATTCCAAACATAAAAATTGACTTCTGAATAAATTCAAATCATACTTTTATAATGAGTTTCAAACGTAAGAATTGATATTCAATTCAATTTAATTTAATTCAACTCAATTCAATTCTAATTTTTATGGTTCCAGACACACTCTTAAGGACGCTAGCAGTAAAAGGAATAGAATTTAATAATGTGATAGCTTTAATTGGAGTAGCAGGACTAATCAAATTAGTACTACTGCAGAAGTAACTACATGCAGTGCGGTGGCTATTGGCATGAATAGATAGCTACTTCTTTATTTCATTATAGGACTTTGACTAAGCAATAGGGGGTATACGCATCATGGGTGTTCATATATGAAATAAGAGTGCCTGTCTTTTATCTTTAAAAAATGAGAGTTTGGTATAAACGTACAGCGAAATCTTCATTTTATGGAGAGCACCTTCGTCATATTTTTCTCTCTTGCAGAATCGATTAGTGCACAAATAGCTGGGGTCATGTTTTTGTATTCATGATATATTGATATGAAGATAAGAGTGTGTATATCTTACTGGCCGTGATTAGTTACTGGCCATAGAAGGGTGGAGGACTTGATCTTATTTGGACCTTTTGATCCTGTATTTGACTAATTTTATGAATTAATTAAAAAAGAGAAGAAACAGCTAAAGGATAGAATTGGCCTTCACGCATAATACCACAATGTTCTCGTGGAGGCTTACTAGGTTGGTAACGGGCTTTGGATAATTTTTGGGTGTGTATATAAAAAAGTAAGGCTAGATTACTTTCTTATCTCTTGACCTTTTTTTTTAAGTTCACATTTAGGATTGAAGTTGGAACGATTTTATTTTTCAAATGGGTTTAGGTAATTCTTAAAATAATTGTTATAATGGAATGGAATTTTATCCTTGCTTTCTTATTTATACTACGAGTTTTTTTTTCGCTTTTTTTTTTCTTTTGTTCTTTAAAGGAAACTTAACTAAGGTATATATGCATATTATCTAGTGGGAATGCAAGGTAAGGGGGTTACATGTCTTTATGCCATTTAGTTCAAAAAACCAATTGTATTAGATATTTACATGTTTCTTGTGTAGGTTAACATGTGGCCTTTTCTATTTATTATTATTATTATTATTATTGTTATTATTATTATTATTATTAATTATTTAATTTCCCTTTTGAACATATACTTTTTGGGGTTTCTTTTTAATCATATACTTCATTCATACAATGTCTTAGAAGAATTTAAGTTAATAATTTCCAATAATTAATTTAGTGGTCATGTAGGGTCATGTATTCCCTTGGCTATTTGAGGTTGAGTCTATGGCCTTATGCCGTGTTCAATCCTGCTTAGGATTAAATAATCATCATTTAGCGGTCATGCTGAGTTACGTATTCCGTTGGCTGTTTGGGATTGAGTCTATGGTCTTGTGTCGTGTTTAACCCTATGTAGGATTAAAATTTCAAATAAACTAAAGTCATTTTTTTAATACCTTAAAATATGTAATTAAAATTCACCAATCCTCAATTATTTTCTAGATGAACTACGTGGCTTTGATTTCCTCCTCGAAAGCCAATTTGTAAATATTTTCATTTCTTTTCTCTTTAGGATATTTAGGTTGCTTAATAATTTATTTTCACTTAAAGGGAATAATATTTTATGTTTATTAATAATTTACAAAATTGACTTAGATTAGTTGCCTTAAGATGGATATATTGAGGGAAAATTATGATTAAGTTCCTATATTTCCTTGTATATAATTAGACTTTCAAATCTTATCCTATTTTGCAGACTTTTTTTTTTTTTTTTATTTAAAGGGTTTTGCCAAACATTTTTACCTAATAAAAGTTGGTGGCAAATCCATTTCTTTTTTTCAATCTCCCACCATTCTGTTGCAATACCCTCTGGAAACAGTCATGACTATCCTGGATACATTTGTTCATGATATTATCTTTCATTGTAAGTCCACACATCCACCTCAGCATTCTCATCTCTGCTACACTTATTTTTTGCTCTTGTTAGCACTTAACTACCTAACGTTCACTACCATCACTACCTCTACAGCAACATTCTTTTTAGTGGATTTGGTAGAAGTAAAGAGGCTAAAATTTTAGGGCAGTGTGCAATCTTTGCTTCTATTTGGTGCATTTGGTGGGAGCATGATAGATACTGGAAAAAGGGACTGAAAACAATGCAGGTAGTCCTTCTCTAATTCCGATTCACAACAGAAAACTGAAATGAAAAGCTGGAGGGGAACCTCCTTACAGCAGAACAAACAACCAGACAACAAATGGAGGTAAACCTCCTTACAGTGAAAATATCAAACCAGAAAGCAAAGAACAGCACCCAGACACCCAAAAGACCCTCTAAGGAAGAATCCTGAGCCCCAAACCTCTGCTCACTCTCCTCTAAACCTTCTGCAGTCCCTCTTTCACTCCCTCCTCCCCTATATCTTCACGTAATGATTCAAAAAAATCATTTGCTTCTTTTTCTCCAATCCTAGCTTGCCAGCTGTCCAATTTGTTATTCTTGCCTCCCTCTTCAGCAGTAACCACCCCTTCTTTTGTCATATCCTCTCCCTCCTTAGCCAAAATTCCCCTTGCACCCTTCCTCCTCTGCCTCCTATACACCTTAGCTTCCGTCTTCTTAAGGAATTTCCCTCTTTTAGTGTATACGTGGGAAATTGGGGGCCTCCCTTAAAAGGGCCACCTTGTCCTCAAGGTGGAAATCTGGAAACTGACTTTGGATTCCTTCAAGTGAATCCCATGAATTCTCATGCTCAGGTAGCTGCTCCCATTGAACCAGAACTTCCATAGTGCCATCCAATAGCCTCCTGGCTGCCAAAATTACTGCTGCTTTCACTTGCAGCTCAAGTTCATCAGTCAAAAAAACTAGGAAGTGACTGGCATGGAGTACTTGCTTGGATGGCTTTCTTTAATTGAGACACATGAAACACTGGGTGGACTCTAGAATACTCAGGTAAGGCCAGCTTGTAAACCACACTGCCTACTCTTTTCAGGACCTCAAAAAGCCCATAGAACCTTGGGCTAAGCTTTCCATTTAATTTCTTGGCTAAGGATTTCAATTTATAAGGCTGTATTTTCAATAAACATAGTCTCTTGGTTGAAACTCCACCTCCCTCCTTTCCAAATCAGCTTGCCCTTTTCATTCTTTGCTGGGCCTTGAACATGTTAACCTTCAGCTCCAATACACTATCATGGTTTCTAAGCAGCTGGTCCACTGCTTCTACTGCTGTTCCAGCAGCTGTATACTTAAGAATTTGATGGGGGTTTGTTCCATATGATGCCTTGAATAGAGACATGTTAATGGAGGAATTGTGGGAGGTGTTGAACCAAAATTCTGCTCAAGGTAACCGCAGAGCCCACTGTTAGGGTTGTGTATTAGTGAAACAATGAAGATGCATCTTGATAGTCCTCTTGGCCACCTCAGTTTGGCCCAGTTTGAGGGTGATATGCTGAGCTTTATTTCAACTTAGTTCTTGACAACCTGAATAATTCAGCCCAGAATTGGCTGATGAAAATTCTGTCCTGGTCTGAAACTATGGAATTTGGAAATCTGTGTAATCTGACCACCTCCCGGACAAAAGTAGCTGCTACTTCCTTAGCTGAATGTGGGTGTGTAAGGGAAATGAAATGAGCAAACTTCATTAAATGATCGACCACCACAAAAATGGAATCAATTCCTTGGAATTTTGGTAGCCCTCCAATGAAATTCATTGAAATTTCTTCCAACAACCCTGCTGGACTGAAAGTCTGGTATTTATTTTGCTGGCATATATTGCAAGCTGCCCCCTCCTCATACCGTTCTAATGCAACATGGCTGCTACTCGTTTGAAAGTCCTGTCAACCCTGAATGCCCCCAATGGCATTGAGTGAAACTCTTCCAAGAGCACTGGTATATGTGCTTATTTAAGGGGTATCAGCACCCTTGCCCTGTACCACAAGCATCCTTTGGCAAAGGAATACCCTGGATGTGAAGCTGGATCCTGCATCAAGTCATGGAAAATTTTCTTCGACAGATCATCCTGCAAAATCTCCTCTGACAACCCCTTTAAATCCACATTTTGGACAGCTGAGATGGCTCTAAACAACACTCGCGAAAGAGCATTTGCTGCTCTATTATCCTTCCCAGGTTTATATTGGATTTCAATGTCGAAACCCATTAACTTAGTAATCCACTTCTGCTGCTCCTCGGCCATTAGACGCTGGTCTATCAAAAACTTCAAGCTTCTTTTGGTCAGTTCGGATGATAAAGTGTCTGCCCATGAGATAACGGCGCCACTTTTGGACTGCCAAGAATATCGCCATCAATTCCCTCTCATTGACAGATTTGATTCTCGAACTTTCTGAAAGTGCTTGATTGAGGATGGCCAAAGGTCTGCCGTCCTGCATTAGTACTGCTCCCAAACCAACATTGGATGCATCGGTCTGGGCATTGCCAAAATGGGCAGACCTGCCACTGCCTCCTTAAGGTTTTGGAATGCTCGTTGTGCATCTTCACTCCACTGAAAGCTATCCTTTTTCAGCAGCTGGGTCTAGGGTCTAGCTATTTAGCCATAGTTTTTGATGAATTTGCTGTAGTAACCCGTTAAACCCAAAAATCCCCTCAAGCTCTTGAGGTCTTTGGGTGTTGGCCATTGGTGCATAGCCTCCACCTTAGCTGGATTTGCAGCCACACCTTGGGCAGAAATAATATGGCCTAAATATTCCAGCTGCTCCTTTTTGAAGCAACACTTCTTGTAATTCACAAATAATTAGTTCCCCATAAGCACGTCCAGCACCATTCTCAAATGGTAAGCATGAACAAGCCTGTCTTTACTGTAAACTAAAGTATCGTCTAAAAAACCAACACAAATTTATGAGGATAAGGGTGAAAAATATTGTTCATAAGGGCTTGAAAAGTAGAGGGAGCATTTGTCAACCCGAGTGGCATTACCAAAAATTCATAGTGGCCCTCATGAGTGCGGAAGGCTGTCATCTTGATATCCTCTTCCTTCACTCTATTTTGGTGATTACCCGACTTCAAGTCCAATTTGGAAAATATCATTGCACCCCCAAGCTCATCTAGCAACTCTTCATCACCAAAATGGGAAATTTGTCAGGTGTAGTGATGCTATTCAGCGCATGGTAACCCACACAAAACTGCCAACTCCCATGTTTCTTCTTAACCAATATCATTGGATTTGGTACAAGTAAAGAGGCTAAAATTATAGGGCAGGGTGCAATCTTTGCTCCTATTTAGTGCATTTGGTTGGAGCATGATAGATGCTGGAAAAAGGGACTGAAAACAATGGAGGTAGTCCTCCTATAATTCCGATTTACAACAGAAAACTGAAATGAAAAGCTGGAGGGAACCTCCTTACAGCAGAACAAACAACTAGACAACAATGGAGTTGAACCTCCTGACTGGGAAAATACCAAACCAGAAAACAAAGAACAGCACTCAGACACCCAAAGGACCCTCTCAGGAAGAATCCTGAGCCCTAAACCTCTGCCCACTCTCCTCTAGATGTTCTGTGGTCCCTCCTTCACTCCCTCCTCCCCTATATCTTCAAATTATGATTCAGGAAAATCATTTGCTCCTCTCTCTCCAATCCTGGCCTGCTAGCTGTCCAATTTGTTATTCTTGCCTCCTCTTTAGCAGTAACCTCCCCTTCTTTTGTCATATCCTCTCCCTCCCTAGCCAAAATTCCCCTTGCACCCTTCCTGCTCTGCCTGCTATATGCCTTAGGTTCAGTCTTCTCAAGGGATTTACCTCTTAGTCTACACGTGGGAAATTAGGGGCTTATCAGAGCATAATCCTTGTATTTTTAAGGAGGTCTGTAGCTCAGCTACTGATTTAGGAAAATATTAGGTGATTGGCTTCTGTTTGCTGCAAAGCACATTATCTTTTTAATGGGGTTTACCTAGCAGATATGCAGAGGGATTGGGGAGCTTTACTCCACTGATGTTTTCTCTTGTTTTGTTGGTTTATTTTTCATTTTTTGGTTATGGAGGATCCCTTATCCTCAAAATTCCCTGTAATTTTCTTCTTTGTCTTAATGGATTTCTTCTTTTATCAAAAAAGAATAAATCTTGCAGCAGCCCAATTTTGACATGGTTGCTGTTTGAGATTGCTCAAATATGATCATTGGTGTTTGTGATGATTGCTTGAATAGGTAATGATATGCTATTGTATTTCTGACTTGATTGAGGTGTCTAATAGATTTGACTTCAAAACTGACACATTTACAGCGGATGTTATAATTGGATTTGAACTGAACAGGAAACTTTAAGGCTCTGTTTTTGTTATGGGAATAGTGGAATGGTATTACCTTTTCTTTGGAAGTTTTTTGGAGGATTTGCGAGAAGAGGAATGGAAATATGGAATCATAAAAATTATAAATTTAAAATTACAACACTGTCCCATTTAAAAAAGATGTAAAACGAAATAAAGTGCAAAAAGTAAAATCACATTTTTTATATTAAAAAACTGCATTCCACCTGTTCTTGCCCCCTTCCAAAAAAAAAAAAAAAGTGAATGGAGGGAGAACGCATCCCCCTCCTTCCCACTTCCCTCCATTAATTTTATTTCCATACGGTAAAGTATGTTCTCATCCCACCAATTCTAGTATACCCTTACATAATAAGTGCCAGTGTATGTTTGTTTTATTATCCCATGCCTATAGTTCCTTAATACAGTCATGTGACTCAAGATGAGAGCCTTTGTATCTTATTCAAAGAGACATATCAGCCTTTGATTTGCTATGTAGAGATTATAGTTCTTTTATTTTTGATTTGTATGGGCAAACAATTATTTACAGCTCATTCAGATCAAGTTACTGTCACATTCGGAGTATCTGCCTTCAGAATATCTGTATGTTGTCTCAAAAGTACAGTAATTATAATCCTTAAATGCAGTTAGTTCTGGTCTGTAATGTACATGAATATTGTGGTAGTGATGTTTAGACTATCTAAATATGGGTCTTCATGGCAATGATGAGCTACAGATGGCCATATGTTTGTGGCTGTGGGTTTTGAATCTTGAGAACTGACCACATCTTTGGTGTTCAAGATTGAGACTTGCCAAGTTAATTTAAAAATTGATGTTAGTAGCATTGTTCCAACAGCTTAATGGGTGTACCAAGCTGCAAACACATAATAGAAGGTTGAGAAAAGCTCAATGCTGCATTAAATGCCGTTTTTCTTGATTTTGGTCCAAGTCCCTCAATTGGATGTCCACTTTTGAGGAGCAGTATTTGGCCTTTATGTCTGTATGCTTAGGGCTTGGTTTTTTCATGCAATATTCCACATCAAAAGATAGCTGGCCAAGTCCCGTGACTATTTCATCATAAGTTGACAGATACTTTTAAGTACCTGGACTGGCATGCTTTACTGTAATTGAAAATTTGGGTTGGGATCTGATAGAACTGGACTAGAACTCAGAAATTAATGGAAAATAACTATTGTATCTCCTCTGCTGAACTGATATCAGTGTGATATCAGAACGGTGGGGCTGTATAGAGAATTACAGAATTGAAATGAAGAAGAAAAATACAAGTGATAGCTCAAACAAGTTCGAGAGTGTCTGATTCTCTCCTTCCTCTACTTTCCTCACACTATTCCTACCTCCCTCCATATTTCTCAACGCCTCTATACTCTTCTAATCACGAGTCACACTTCCCTCCCATTCCTTCTTCAGCACACATGGGTAGGTAGTTATCAGAGGTCATACATTTGCTGTGCTGTCCTGTGGGTGTGATCCGCTACTTCTCTTAAATCTCTTCCTTAAATAAACCTTAGGCATCTGTGGTTGCCTATCAATACTCCCTCCCAAAAGTTGCACCTTGTCCTCTCAAGGTGTAAGTCACGGAAGTGCTGCTGAATGTGAGGCATGGACTCCCAAGAGCTTTCAAACGCTGGCAGGTCTTGCCACTAGATGACGACCTCCTGCACTCCTACAGCATTGGTGCCAACATCAGTTACTGCAGCTGGCTGCACCTGTAGCTCCAAATCTTCTGTCAGGAAAGAAGGCAATGGCTGGCTGGCAGCTGATGGAGAAATGGATTTCTTGAGCAGAGAAACATGAAAAATAGGATGGATACGGCTGCCTTCTGGAAGTTTAAGTTTGTAAGCTACCTGTCCCACTCTTTATAGGATCTCATAAGGCCCATAATATTTGGGGCTGAGTTTTTGATTGATCCTCTGGGCCAAGGACTGAAGTTTGTAGGGTTGGATTTTGAGAAAAACAAAGTCACCAGGTTGGTAAACCACCTCCTTACAATGTTTGTTCGTGCAGTTTTGAGCCTTAATCAAATTAGTTTTTAGTTCATCAAGCATCTGGTCTCGGTCAGCTAGAATTCTATTAACCTCCTCCACTGCAGAAGGGCTTGCTGCACCCTTGAGTAAAATAGGTGGGCGTGTACCATATAATGCCTTAAAAGGCGTGAGTTTAGTAGCATTGCTATAGTTGGTGTTATACCAAAATTCAGCCCAACTAAGCCATTTGGGCCATTGCTTGGGTTTAGTTCCAATGAGGCAACGTAAGTAAGTTTCCAAACACCTGTTTACAACTTCTATTTGGCCATTGGATTGGGGGTGACAGGCAGAGGTGAACTTCAGCTTTGTCCCCATTTGTTTGAACAGTTCTGTCCAAAAATGGCTGAGGAAGACCCTGTCTCGGTCAGTGACAATGGAAGATGGAAATCCGTGCAACTTCACAATCTCCTCGATAAAGATATCAACAACCTCCTTGGCTGTAAAGGGATGACATAATGCAATAAAATGGGCATACTTAGTGAATCTGTCCACCACGACGAGGATAGTGTCCACACCTTGAGTCTTTGGTAGTCCACCTAAGAAATCCATGGAAGTATCAGACCAAGTTTGAGTGGGAATTGGAAGTGGCTGCAGCAGCCCTGCTGGAGATAAAGTTTGGTATTTGTTTCTTTGGCAAACTAAGCAAGCAGCCACATACTTCTGGATATCCCTCTTCATTCCCTCCCAGTACACTAGAGCAGAAATCCTTTTAAAGGTTTAGAAAGAACCAAAATGCCCTTTTACTGCAGAATCATGTTCTCCTTGAGAATTGAAGGAATAGTGGGAGATGATTTATGCACCACCAGCCTATCCTTATACAGCAACTTGCCCCCCTTGATTTGAAAGCCCGGATGTGAGTTAGGTTGAAGCAAAGACATCCCCTGTGTGATTGCTCCAAGCTTAGGGTCAGCTTGCACTTCTTCTACGAGGTCATCTAAACCATGAAACTGAACAGTAGAGATTGCTGAATAGTGCAGTCTGCGAGAGAGAGCATCTGCCACCATGTTTTCAGCTCCCGATTTATAGTGTATCTCGAAGTCAAAGCCAATCAACTTGGAAATCCACTTGTGTTGCTCTTCCCCAAATAGTCTTTGGTCAGTAGACTCTTTTGATCAGTATGGATGATAAAATGGCGTCCCATTAGATAGTGGCGCCACTTTTGAACAGCAAAGACAACCGCCATAAGCTCTCTCTCATATACGGATTTAGCTTGAGCTCTATCGAACAAGCCTTGGCTGATTCATGCCACAGGTCTGCCCTCTTGCATTTAGACAGCTCCAATCCCCTTACCGGGAATTTCCACCGTAAATATCTTTTTCAAGTTAGGAATAGCTGACATAGGTATACTGGTCATAGTAGATTTTAAATGTTCAAATGCAAGCTGAGCTTCTATACCCCAAGGGAAATTATCTTTCTTGAGTAGATTAGTTAGTGGCCTAGCAATTTTGCCATAATCTTTGACAAACTTCCTATAATAGCCAGTGAGGCCTAGAAAACCTCTTAAGCTTTTGACATCATTAGGAATAGGCCAAGTCTGCATCACTTCAACTTTCTTTGGGTTTGCTGCCACCCTGCAGAAGAGATTAAATGGCCCAAATATTCTATTTGTGGCTGACCAAAGGCATATTTTTTTTTTCTATTCACAAACAATTTGTGCTGCTGGAGCAGCTGTAACACCAGCTTGAGATGCTCTACATGGGATGACTTATCCTTACTATAGATTAGGATGTCATCAAAGAAGACCAACACAAACTTCCTTAAAAAAGGCCTTAGAATTTCATTCATAAGGGACTGAAAAGTGAAAGGAGCATTAGACAACCCAAATGGTATAAGAAACTCATATAGTGCCCTTCATGGGTTCTAAAAGCTGTTTTGGGTATATCCTCCCTTCTCATCCTAATTTGATGATAGCTTGACTTTAAGTCATGCTTAGAAAACACTCCCCCCCCTTCTCTCAATTCATCAAGCAACTCATCTGTGATTGGAATAGGAAATTTGTCAGGTATAGTAATTTTGTTTGGAGTCCTATAATCCACACAAAATCGCCAGCTCCCATCTTTATGGGATGTTACTAGGCCTAATTATTCTAGCAGTGAACATTTCATCTACAATTTTTTCTAATTCATTTTTTTGGTAATGGGGATACCTGTAGGGTTTCAAGTTTGGGATTTAAGCTCCCTCCTTCAAGTTGATGGCGTGATTGTCTCCTTTTAAGGGGTAGTCCTTGTGGAT
Source organism: Castanospermum australe (assembly GCA_019955255.1). Classification (NCBI taxonomy): domain Eukaryota; kingdom Viridiplantae; phylum Streptophyta; class Magnoliopsida; order Fabales; family Fabaceae; genus Castanospermum; species Castanospermum australe. The sequence goes on along the minus strand of NSJW01000621.1, from coordinate 193,343 downwards.
CTTGAAAAGGGTCCTCAAACTCAGCTAATGCAACCTCCAGTTCTGCCCAAGATGGGCTGTCTTGCTGCTGTCCTGTAGAGACCCCCTTGTATTCCACGTAATAGCCTTCTCCCTCATCCTGCAGTGCCTTGATCATTGCTCTTAATGATGTTGGAGATTTGTAGAGGGATGGTTCCCCTCTAATTGTTACATACTTGTGGGCCACTTCTATTTTCAATGTTAGTTCTTTGAAATTTGCTCTTATCTCTCCAAGACTCTCCAGCCAGTCCATTCCCAACACCACATCAGCCCCACCTAGTTCAAACAAAGAAAAATCCTGATTCATCTCCACCCATTGCATATGTAATACTCCTACTCTGCAAACTCCCTTACTCCTCACCTTATGTCCATCTCCAACCTCAACCAAATATTTAGTGGTATCAGAAATAGGGAGGTTAAGCTCCTGAACAACCCTTTTTGCAATGAAGTTGTTGGAGGCCCTACATTCCACAAGCACCACTCCCTCCTTCCCTCATATTACACCCTTGTGTTTGAGAGATTTCTTGGATGTCATTCCCATGATGCTATTCATGGAAAGTTGTAAAGCTCGTTCCTCCCTGTCCTGCAGTTGTACTTCTCCAAGCTCCCTATCCTCCTCATCTCCAGTGTCTATAATCAGTAGGTGAAATTGTTTATTTTTGCGCACTTGGTTAGGGCTATACTTCTCATCACACCGAAAACAAAGCCCCTTCCTCATCCTCTCTTGATATTCAGCATCCAACAGTCTCTTGGACCCCCCTTTCCTACTACTGCCAGTTCCTTTTGTTGTCTGCTTGTCCACTGTGTTGCTTCTTTGTGAACAACCTTAGAGTTGGTTGTAGCTGTACTAATTCCTCCCTTGTGGGTTTCCATATTGGGCCTAGACCCAAGGTCTACCAATGTAGTCTTAGTGGACTGGGTTGGTTTATAACCCCACCCTTGCCCCTTTTCTCCTATTGGGCTCATCCTACCACAAGCCCAAATTTTCTCCTCAATTAGTTAGGCCTGATCCATCAGGTTAGACAGGGTGTCCAGCCTATGGAGTTTCAGCTCAGCTCTGATCTCCTCCTTAAGCCCATTCAAAAAAACTCCTCTCAACATGTCTTCATCGACATGTCTCAGAGGCCCTGAGATTAACTCAAAATTTTCCCTAAAATCTCCCACGGTTCTAGTTTGTCGACATAGTTGTTAGAATCGCACGTTAGAATTGCACGATTCACGATTCGAATCGCACAATTCAATACGATTCGGCAAGCCAGCGATTCGTATCATGTGGTGAATCGCAGATGGCTTTGAATCGTGCGATACACGCACGATTCAATGCGATTCCGTATCAACGATACGATTCAAATGATTCTGCAATTCATTTTTTTTTTTGCTTTTGTCTATCACCAATTCTCATAAGAGAATTCAAAGAGATAGAGTCTTAAATTATTAAATAAAAGGAACTGAAAGAACATTACTGAATGCACTTGGTTCAATTGCTTTTTTTCATTACTGAACATAGAACCAGTTTTCATTCATGTTGCAAACCAATCACTCGACTCACTTTATTTTGTTTTTTTGGTTTTGCCTTTTTGGGCGTTCACACAGTTATTGTTTTTGCTTTGGTTCTAAGTATTCACATAGTCACTCTCTATGGTTTCCTAAGGATAAGAAGAAGGGGAAGGAGTATGTTACCTGTGGGCTTGCTTATGACTTATGACTTATGATGGCATTATGATATTATAATATTATTGGAGTTTACTATTTCCTCAGTGATGTGACATTTAAGTATTTATTTGAGACTTTTAAGCATTTTGTTCATGTTTTAGATGTGGAATCATGTATATTTAAGTTTTTTTTATTGATGTGTTTTTGAATCGTACGATACGTTACGATTCACGATTCAAAAATTGAACAAACGATTCTCGATACGATTCATGATTTGACAACTATGTTTGTCGAAGACCCAACAGCAACTGAAATGGATTTCCGGCCATGGATGGTTGAAACTGCAGGAGGACAGCCTCCCTAAACTTAGCCTACGTGATGTCAGCAGTCCAAGCCTCCCACCACTAGTACTAGTTGAGCGCGGCCCCCTCCAGAGCAAGTATGACAGCTTGCAACTTTTCCTGCTCAACCATGGTGTTGATGTGAAGTACCTCTTCACCTGATTGAGCCATCCATACGTGTCCTCACCGGATAATATTGGTACCTCCAGCCGCTGCACATGTTCATCTTGGTGGAACGTCCGAGGTGTTCCAAATGCCCTATCTGTCTCTCCCTCATCATCGAGACCCACCTCCAATCTCCTCTGTGTGGGTTCCGACGTCCTCCTGTGAAGGAAATGCCTCAACTCCTACTGGAGTTCTTCATTTTGCCTATCTTGAGCTTCCCTCATCTCCCTCTCTTCGTGGGCCTCTCTCCTCCACTGAGCGAACTGACCTCTCAAATCCTCCGCCAGACTCATTCTGCGCTCCAAAGCCTTGATCCTCGCCTCCATCCTCGTGATCACCATCTTGCTGCTCCCAGATCGGGAGCTGTGACACCAATTGATAGAACTGGACCATAACTCAGAAATTAATGAAAAATAACTGTCGTATCTCCTCTGCTGAACTGATGTCAGTGTGATATCAGAATAGTGGGGCTGTATAGAAAATTACAGAATTGAAATGAAGAAGAAAAATACAAGTGATAGCTCAGACAAGTTCGAGAGTGTTTGATTCTCTCCCTCCTCTACTTTCCTCACACTAGTCCTACCTCCCTCCATATTTCTCAACACCTATATACTCTTCTAATCACACGAGTCACACTTCCCTCCCATTCTTTCTTCAGCACACGTGGGTAGGTAGTTATTAGAGGTCATCACATTTGCTGTGCTGTCCTGTGGGTCTGATCTGCTGCTTCTCTTAAATCTCTTCTTAAAATACACCTTAGGCATCTGTGGTTGCCTGTCAGGATCTTATGTACTTGCAGTCATCAATGCCTTTGCAAGGCAAGATAGCATTTACTCTAAATAGAAGGCTTCATTGGGGTGGCTTCAGAAAATTACATTATAGTTTATTATTATTATTATGATTACTTTCTCTTAGAGCTTGTTACTTGGGCCTTCTCAAATTATGGCTCAACAATTGGAGAAGCAATTCTCCTTTGTCAGTATATGCTTCCTGATCAGTTTTGATTGTAAAGCTCTCTCTCAAGGACTAGCATTTTAAAAAGGGGACAAATTAGTAAAACTATCTAGCAAAAGGATAATGTTCTAAAATTATTAATTAAATAAAATTCTATCAATTTAAATTGCTGTAGCATAGGAATTCAATTCAGTTATAAAAAATATAATTTTATTCCAAACACAAGAATTCAATTGAATTCTTGCTAGGAATTCGTTTCAAACATGACCTAAATGTACAACCATGTAAAATGAATTACAGGTGAAAACTTTGAGCACTTATCCACCTATCTATGTTGAACAACGAATATATATTCTGCATTTGAAATTGATAATTTATAATTTGCCTCATTATTCTAACAGCTAGCATTTGTCACAGTTGGTCATCTTCAAGATGAGGATGTCAACGGAGAGCTGTGTTGCCAATTCACCTCTATTGCTATCAGGTACATTAATTTTATACATCTCAATATATACTTAAGCTAATTTTAATAACATAATGCTGTGAGACAAGTGTCTCAAAAGTTACTTAAATCAGAGAATGTTTTTGTTATGTTTCTGTCTGCAGTTAGAAGTAAAAGTCAGTTCCAAGCACATGTTAAGCATACTGGACCAAACATAGTTGGGATGCAACCTTTACCGTATAACATCAGAAAAGGACAACTTCAGATTGCTAAATCTCAGAGTCAGTCATTACGTATCAGATGTGCTGCTGCTTTGGTAAGTTATTTTTGGCACTTGTTATGTGTTGATTGTTTGTTCGCTTGATGCTATACATTATCCTTATTGGAAAGTGTAAGCAGTACTTTGTATTATTGCAGTGCAAAATTAGTCCTTATTGAAAAGTTGGTGAGGCTCAATTGTTATTTTATGTAGAGAAGTGGACATTTAGTGTTTTGCATTGAGTGATTTTGTTCATATTATTGATTTTTATTATAGGAATTCCTGAAATTTTGAAGGAGGGAAGTGGTTGTTGTCTTGTTATTTTTGTCCTCATTTTCAGTATGAACTGATCACCCAATGTCGGAACTTTCTTTTGATACTTATGATATTGTCCATGAATCATTGACAATAGCAGTAATGCTAGTGTTGTATTTTTATCAATTGTTTGCTGATCTACACTATTCGATGCCTTGTGTTGTGCTTCTTTCTGCAGAATGCTAGATGTGCTGCAGGGCAAACCCAAACCTTAACAAGAGAAGCTCCGACAATTACTCTCACTCCTGGTAATAACTTCTTTCCTTTATCAACATATTCCAAACAGCACTGTTGTGGCAAATAAACATTATGCCTCATTTAGAATACTAAATTCTATATAGTTTGTTGGTGAGTTAGATGAGATGCACAATGTGCTTTTGGCCAGTACTTCTCAATGTGTTAGCGTCTTCCATTTGCTATTCTAGTCATCTTGTGCTTGTTCATTTGTTTATGGGATAATTATACTGATCTTTCCTGAGGTTAGCGCTTATCACACTGACACCCTTCTTGTTTGTGAAATTACATTTACCTCTCTAGTGTAGAATTTGTACATAAAGTAAGGAAGGTAGGCGTGTATTTTTCAAACAAAAAAAGGTATATGGTGTAAGAACAGTACATAATATAAGGGATGTAGGTATAATTTTTCAAACAAGAAGGGTCTTTGGTGTAATAAACATTAACGTTAGGGAAAGTCAGTGTAATTACCCTTTTGTTTATATATGTAAACCTTGCATTCTTTCTTTCTGTTCCATATGCTTCCGTGTGTTTATGTCTTATTTAAAATAGCTAAAGATGTGGAACTGGCAGGCTATGAATAAGAGTTGTTAAGGTATAGACGCCCAATTTCTTACGTGTTTCAGATAGCAGTTCTATGAAGTGCATAAATAATGGTTTTCTTGAATCCTTTGGCCACAATTATCTGTTATCCTTTATTTATGTTTTGAATATTTTGTATGTTCAACGTCATTATACAAATATAATTTGCTATGGCATTCTCTGAAATCACAGGCAAAGAGAAATCCCCTAAACTTGATGACAATGGTCCTGGAGTTCCACCTGCAAATGATGATGGCAATGGTGGCAATGGAGGAGGTGGTGGTAAGTGGTCAGGTGGACTCGCCCTTTTGGGTATTCTTGGTGTCTTGGACATTCTAAAGGAGATAGAGAGTGAGTGGCTGCGCAAGGATGAGAGCAGATTACAGCGAGCTTGAAAATTAGGCGTTATTATGTTGCAGTGAAGTTATTGTACAAATACTTCACGAAAAACCTTTCATTTGATAATAAATCAACCATTTTTAAGACTCGTCACTAAAAAATATGTCTAAAATAACGGTATTTCGTGACAACAAACAAAGGTTGGCATTGAAAATTAAATTTTTGTTCACCGTACAAGTGTTTTTTAGTTTACTGCTACATTTTTTTTCCGAGGTCAACGTGCATGTTTTGTTTTGAAAGTGGTCAAGTCACTAATATGATGGTGTCAGCACTAGTTATTATTACTATCATCAAAATCGAATCAGATTAGATGGTTTGAGTAGTTTTTTCATGAATTAGACACTTAATTAGTTATGATTTAGTTTTAATTAAATTTATAATTAAATTAGTTTGGGTTAGTCAAAACTAAACAATATTAATCAAAATTACTTAAACAAATTGGCCATTAATTTTTTATTTTAAAGAGATTTTTATTTTACATTTTATGATTTTTTCTTCATAAATTTTATATTATTGTGTATAAATTATTTTTATGATGTTATTTGGTTCAATCAGATCATTTACATAGTTAAACTTGAATTAAAAATTTTACTGATTCACTATTTATTTCAGTTTTAACAACGTTGGCTATTATTGCTCTTAAAATTTTTAATATAGTTTAGTAGTTGCAGGCTGTAGGTTATGGATAGCTTTATCATTTCTACTTCTTGTGTAAGAATTAGATATATTCATTTTATTGAATAAATTTTCACAAATGTTAAATTTCATAAATTTAATTGTTGAATTGAAAATTAATGAGGTATATTAAGTTTAAAAAATTTTAAAATTAATTGTATTTAATTATTTTATTTTAATGTATAATATGTTTTTAAAATATCAGTAAATATCAACTATTAGTGTAGACACAAATGAAATATTGAAATATTATATTTATTTAAATTTGATATGTTTGATCATAACAATAATATTACATGATTTGATTGTTGAATTAATAAAATTTACAATTCACATGTGGTTAGTCTAACATGTTTGGATTAGAAGAAAAGAGAGAACAAAGAAAATGGGTTGACTTTCTTATTTCCTCTTGTTTAGATGAGCCAAGAAAAGAGAAAAGAAAGAAAAAAAAATGCATGTGAGGCTTATGAAAATTTTTTCTCTTGTTAAGAAAACAAGATGAGAGGGCTTTCACTCCCCATTATGAAGCCCCAACATGGGCTTTGGCAAGGGGATTCTCTCTCCCTATACTTGTTTATTTTAGTTGCGGAAGCGCTTTCATTTTTACTCAAAAATGCTATGGATGCAAGTAATATATGAGGGCTTAGACTAGCCTCAAGCTATCATTTACTATTTGTGGATGATGCAATTTTATTTGTTAAGGCTACAATGGAAGAAGCATACTAGATTATTTAGATCCTTATCACTTATACTCAAGCTTTAGGACAAAGGATCAATTTGGAAAAATTAGGTATCATTTTCAGTAGAAGTTCCTGTCGAGCACTAATATCACGAATTACTAGTGTATTAGGGAAGCAAAATTGGGATTCTCCGAGGAAATATCTTGGGCTACCTGCAGATTGAGGAAGGTCTAAAAGGTAGGCCCTCATATGGATTAAAGACAAAATTTTATCCAAGCTAGATGGTTGGAAAGCAAAGCTTTTTAAGCAAGCAGGCAAGGAGACACTCATCAATTCAATTATCCAAGCCATCCAAGCATATACTATGTCAATTGTGAGATTCCCTAAACAATTTTGCAGATCACTATGCGCAAAAATTGCGAGATTTTGGATGACTAATTCAAGAAAAGAAAGGGGGATCCCTTGGAGATCCTAGTGTTTACTATCTCATAACAAGAAAGAAGGTGGGTTGGGCTTTTGGGAGTTTGAACACTTAAATATTCTCCTCTAAAAGCCAATATAATTTGAGGTTTGGCTGTGGGTTGTGAATATTAGTGGGAATCCCATAATTCAATCTCCTATCCCTCCACTCCTGAATATTCCTACCAATTCCAATCACCTACCCACCATTTCTCCTAAGAAACCCCTTCCCATGCTAGTCCACCCCACAAAGCATTCCTCTTGCTATAGGCATCCAATAACCCTACATTTGGGAAGTATATACTCTTGAGAACTCTCACACAAAGGGCCTCTTGATTTTTTAAATTCCTTTAAGCTTGCCTTGCTTTGGAATTCACACAAATTGAAATGCTCATTGAGCCCTTCTCAAGCTATACTAGCTGTGCAGACCCCTATTTAACTAATGGCAGGGGAAGATAAGTTCATTTGACCCACTAATAGGAATGGGGAGTACACTGTTAAATTAGGTTATAGGGTGGCCAAAGAAGAAGTGAAGTTCATGATACAAAAGCAATGCTCTTTCTCCTTTATAATACCTAAGGCCAAGGAGATATGGAAAATCATCTTAAACCTAAAGTTGCCAAGTAAGATCAAGATTTTTATCTGGAAATGCAGAATAATGCTTTACCGGTGAACACCAATTTACATAAGATTGCATTTGTCTCAAGACCCATTATGCCCAATTTGTAAGAAGACCCTTGAGAAGCTAAAACATGCCCTCTCCTGTATTCCTGGACTTAACTTGTTTGGTTTGCGGCTTAACTTTAGTTTACCTTTAATGTTGATAATGTTACAACATTGGAAGATTTGGTGTGGCATAAATTTCAGATTCTGAGGAGGAATTGGAATTATAACTGTGGAGGCATAGAATCCTTGTGCCATCTGATGGAGAAGCTATTATATCATATGTTCAATCAGTAGGAAATTCTTCCATGACTCACCCAATTTTGCAATGAAGGTGGCATCCCCCCCTAGTTGAGATGGTGAAGCTAAATGTGGATGTTGTCTTCTCTTCAACTAAGGGAGCAGGAGCTTGTGCAGTTATGGCTCAAGTTTACCATGTTCAAATTGTTGTAGGGGCAGCTAGAAGGATTTGCACCTCATTTATTGTCATGGTGGAAGCCTTGGCAATTAGAGATGGTACAGTTCTTATTGGCAATCTGGGGATACCTAATGATCTCCTTGAATCTAACTATTTGGAGGCAGTTGAAGCATGTAGAGGACAAACCTAAATCTAGGAGATTCAAGCAATAGTTGATGATATTCTTTGTCTTAGACCCTACTTCCATCGCTGTGGAATTCTCTGGAAAAAAAGGAAAACCTAGATGAGTTATCTCATGAGTAAAGATGAGCCTGCTCGTGATGCAATTCCAGAATACTTTGTTTGCCCCTATTTTGTGTTCCCCACTCCAAGACTTACAAAAGAGTGTTCCAGAATGCTTCCAACAGTCTGCAACGTTCAAAACTATGCTACAGACACTGAAAAGAAATAAGTTACTTTTCTATAGTTGAAAAAGTACATTTTCAATCAAAGCTTTCAAAAAAAGAAGAAGCAAAGACTAGATCTACAATATTCGAATTTCTTAAGTTCTACAAATACTTATCCTTTCCAAAAACTTTCAATAGAGAATATCATAAATTTGTTGGGCTTTCATTGTAGAATCATTAAAAAATGTTGTTATGAGCTGTATTGGAAATATTCACTCTTGTTTGTGAGAGTTTTTCATACGATCTTATAAAACCCTATGTGGTTGTGAAAAATCTAGCAAGATAGAGCTAGTATTGGGTCTATGAGTGACTAGAGATCAAACTTGTAACACCTTACCTTAGAGGTATTGTGCCACATACTTACTTAGGTAATTACTTCTTATTTCATTTGTAATTAGATTATCTATGGTAGATTATTAAATATAGTTAGGTTAAATTAACTCATTATTCATTGAATTCTTTCAACCTTCATACTTACAATACTTAACCCTAACCTTCATTCAAAAAAACACAACTTAGTTTCAAATTAGTTTCCATGCATAATTAGTTATTATCTCACTTTTAACTATGCTAGGTTGTCATTGAAATTCATAGTTTGCCTTATAATTCATGTAACTTCCTAAATTTGGTTCCTTGTTAGGCAAAATAACACAATTCCTAAGCCCATCCACGGCCTAGAAGCTAGGATTTCACCACCTGGGTGCCTAGGATACCGAAACAAGGCCTTGCTCTCAGGTTAACCAGCGCTTAGGCACCCAGAGGGCCAAGAGATGCGCTTTCTTTTCTTGTTTTCTTTGTTTTTAGTTATTTATTGTGGTACATGTTAACTCTTTTTAGACATATTCCCACATATGTTAAGCTATGTTTTAGGGATATTAAACTTCTCATTTACCACTTAAACTAAACTTAAATCTAAGTAGAAAGTCATACACATCATAAAATAAGCCATATACCATTTCATACATAAGCTAGGGCATTAGATTACATCAAAAGGGTCAAAAAGAGAGGGGACTAGGTCAGATTTATCATACAAAACCCCTCAAGGTGACCTTATCTCTTAGTTACATTAGTTTTAACATAACTTAAACCCTAGCTTTACTATTGAACATTATTATCCAATTGGATGATACGTATGTTTTGGATTGCCCGCATGGGGCCGATTTTCGGCACCTCTAGCCAAATGAACTTGATTTAGACCACAATATTCAGAAACGACATGATGACCTAATATGAAAACATCACAACATAAAAGGGTGAGATGAAATCTCAATAAAAAATAATAACATTTAATTTCAAAACTATGATGTTCCTAATGGTATATAGTACAGAAAAATGGCTCCTCTTTTCATTTTACTCTTATTCAATAAGTTCTTGATCATAATACGTCATATTACTAATCTTTAAACTTTCAAAACCTTACATCATGATCATAAACATAGGAATATAGCTTTTTCAACTTGCAAGGGTGTCCCCTTGCCGTTATCACCTAAGTGGCCTTACCACCGAAATGGCCATAATCATGTGGATTACCTCTTTTGAGGGTCATTTTCAAACTTGTGAGATTACCTCCTATAAGGATCATATCTCAAAATCATCTAGATCGCCTCCTTCGAGAATCTTCTCTAGCTATTGGTAATAAAACATAATCTTGTTGTATTTCATAATCCATGGTCTTAGTCTTTAAACATGAAAGTGTCATAAACAAGACAAAATAAAAAGGAGTAGAAGAAGCATATCATGAACCATGGAAACCATTAGTAACAAATTCCATCAAGTAATTAAAGCACATCAATTAAGAAACATATCCAACAAAGTGTAAGAGAGAAAGTCATTATTCCCTACATGCAGCTAGCTAAATTTTGTTGATGTTTCTCTTGAGTAATCAATGAGCAAGGTAGTCTCTCAGTATTTGGGCAGAGTTTTGGTACTTATGTTATGTATATGTGCATGAGGAGGATGGGAGTTAAGTATTTATAGGCCAAGGGAGGTGTGCATGGCCATGTGCATAGGAGGGGGAATGAATGACGTGAGAGAGTGAGCATGTGGTTTCTATCCCTTGGCTAGCAAGCTTAGTCATAATGACTAGCTTTTGAATTGGTTCACCTAAGAGTCATCCAAGTGGCTTGTCATAATTACCTAATTTACTTAAGTAACTAAATCATTCTAGATGATGCATGGCCATGAGTGTAGGTGGGTTTTGTCCAAGAAGACTACTTCTTGAATAAGGCTATGTGATTTAATCATGTCTTGGTTAGGGTGATGTCACATGACATCTTATCTTCTTGGACAATCATTATCTACTTTAGTTAGAGTAACTAAGTTACTCAATTTACTTCTTTAAGATGCATGGTCGTGCATCTCTAGTTCCTTGGCTAACTAAATGTCTTTTCACTTAATTGTATGGAATCTTGTGGGTTTCAACTAATCTTACATGTTATCTTCTAGCTTGAAAGACCATAAGTTTTTGCCAAGTAATTTCATCATGTGTTTAGATTATGTCATTCCCTAATGATTGTTTACTTTTTCTTCTAACCACTAAATTTCCTCCAAGTAGCTTCCTATCTCTAAACTCATGATGACTTGGTTACATAAAGTAACTATGTTTGCTTGGTTTAGTTACTTTTTGGCTAGATTCTCTCTATTGACTTATGGTTGACTTAGTTGACTTGGTTATTTTTTAACTTTTTCGTTAGTTTCTAACTAGATTCCTTACTTTCTAGTTAGTCTAACCATCATTACATGTCATTATTGTCTCTTCTCTTGACTTAAGTTACTTAAGATGAGCACTTTGTCTCCCTCAGGCTCCTCATGTGAGCTTCCTTGCAAGAAGACTCATTTGTCTTCTTGTTAATTATTGTTTAGCTCCTTGACTAAGTTGTTTAGGTTTCTTTGCAAGACTCTTTGTTAGCCTTTTTCCTAGCATCTTCCTAAGCCTCTTTCACATGAATTACTCTCCCTTTGCAAGACATTACCTTTTGTTTCTTAGCCATTAATGCCATAGGTTTATACCTTAGAGTATTCTAGTCTTTAGGAAGTTACCTAGCTTTTTCCTTCTTCTTTTCTTTTCTACCTCATGTGAACTTCTCCTTGGAAGACAATTTATTGTCTTCTTCTGGGTTGCTTCTTAGGCTAGGCTTAGGTATTGGGCTTGGTTAATTTGGATTAGGGTTGGGCTAGTCTAGTTTCTAGGGTTTTAGATTCTTTGGATTACTCTTTTGGGCTTAGCTTTCAAAATTATTTAACTAAGCCTTAATTAATTAGGGTTAAATTATCACCCTATTCTAACTTATATTATATAACTTAGATCCTTTCTAAGATAATAATAGTTACAACCACATCAAACAATATATATATATATATATAGAATAATTATTTACACACAAACACACACACACACACACACACACACATATATATATTCAAAATTTAAGGGATGTTACAAAAGTTAAGTGAGCAACCTGTTGTTTCTAGTTTGGAGAGGATAGAATTGATCAAAGACTACCCGATTTCTATCATGGAGAAGCTAGGGTGAATCAAATTACTTGCATCTAACTTGAAGAGGCTAGTATTGATCAAAGACTACTTGTTGATAATGGAGAGTCTCAGTTTTAGCTAGAGACTGTATGTAGGTTACACATTGGAGCTGAACCAGTATAAAAATTCTCTGTGTAAGCTTATCTTGACCCTACTCTTTACGTATTTGTGCATGATCTATGTTTTCTTATATTGAGTGTTTAAATCTAAGTGCCTGCACATTAACTCTAATATTTCTATTTTTGATTTGAACTAACAAGCTCTTTCATTATCTTATTTTAGCCTGCTCATATCTGCATCAGGACTTTAGTTTTAAGTTTTTGAAGAATAATTCATTTTGGGCTGGACTTAATTCAACTCCCTTCTCAGGTCCTCTTTTACCATCAAGGATATAGTCGAGATATTAAAGTACATTGTTACATCTCTGAAGGAACCTAACACTAATGTAGTAATGTGAAGTACATTGTTTAGCCTATGAATTGATGATTGAGTTGTACCTAACCTCAATGTTTTAGGTCAATTAATATGATAAACATTTAAGCCAATAATAATTCACATACTAGATACTACAAAAAAAGAGAGAAAATGGACATGGCACTCGCTGATGATTTTATAAGGAGATATGTACATCTATATTAAATGCATAGAACATTCAATGCATGGAGCACTAATAATAAAATATATTTTATTGAACCATATATTGTTCATGCTCATCTAACTAAAACTCAATAACAACAATGTGCAATGCTGCCCCTATGAGAAAGACTTCCTTATCACGAAGGAAAAAAGGAAAGTGCGGGGGGCGAATTCATCCCATTCCCTCATTTCTGATTCCAATGCTAAACAATATTCAAGAAATCACTTCTTGATAAAATGCTATTCACTTGTCATCACTTTCTTGGCTTCGTTGACATTGTTAGGAGCAAGCAAATGTAGTCCTACCCTTTTCACATGCATATGTATATCATTGTCATCTTTAGGTGAAACGTTCTTTCATATCAACATATGCATTACATCTGTGCATAGCTTCCTATCCTTCAATAACCTGCAAATAATTCCTAATGCTATTTTTGAATAAAGGGGTAAGGGAGGGAAATGAAGGAAGAGAAAAGTTTGTCATAAGCCTCTCCTTTATTTGGAAGTTTTATAAAAAGAAGTAAAATGGAATGAGTAATTTTAAATAATCCTTAACCCCCCTTACTAATTTTTATGAACAATTTAAAATTCTCCCAATTGAAAGATTTTAAAGGATTTAAAACATGCAAATAAGGGAAGGAAAATTTATTAATTAACCTTTCATTTTCCTTCCTTCCCTTCTCTTTCATTTCTTTTAAATTTCTTTCACTTTCCTATCTCTTCCAAACTCCTAAACATGGCCTAAGTGCATAAGCTAAACTAAATTTATAGAACAAAACCATTTAGTTCACTGTTTGTCCTTCTACAGCAATGCACAGAGAAATACTAACAACCCAAATGAACCATAAAACTAAAAAATCAAAGCATCTAAAAGATAAAGCAAAGATTAAGGATGTATATAATGTGTGAATCTTCAAAAACAGTTAGATACACATTCAACTTAGTTGAATCTTAACAATTGGAAAAAGTAGTAGACATAAAACCACATAAATGTAATCCCAAATATAAAATCCAATTGCTTCACCTTACTGCCAAATTAAGGATGGAAAAGAAATAAATTATTGAAAATGAAAAAGCAAATACAATGCCATAATAGAACATTGCAACGGTTTACAAGTATAATGATTAACATGACTCAAGGGTGATTTTATTATTTCATAGGTTCCTTTATGTGTTTTCTCATGACAACAAAGAAATACACTTTTGCGATGCATATAAGGAAAAATGCCACTTGATGAATATCGAAAGGAAATTGATTTGATAACCAAACCAAAAATAACTTTTAATAAACTAGGGAGAGGATGCAAAACCCAGATACTCATTAAAGCTTCCCATTGATAATAATGATGTCTAAGCCGTTTATCATGTATAACTCCTTTAATTGCTGTCTGAAATAGTACATGTTGTAACAGCCTACCTAGTTTGTACAGTGTCACTTAAACATTTTTAAAAAAACTTATTTAGTTAATATACTTATTTAATAGAATTTAATCTTGATTACATGATTATATTATTTAATAAATTAATTACGTGACTATATATTTTTTCCTTCCACTATTTATATATTTTGGCACTTATTCTTGACTCGAGAGCAATGATTTAATTTTGACACAACCACTAATAATATAGCATATAGTAATCATGAACTAACTATTAATTAAGAAAAGAGTTAATTTTTACATCAAGAAGTTAGGGCATCTAGTAAAATTTTACATAGCCCTCAAAGTGATACTTCAACAGTTCTACAACTTTAATAATTACATTAAGACTTTAACCTTGTCGATCTAGGGTAGGAATACGAATATTCTAAAGCATGTGCACTGGGCATAGCTTGGGAGGGTCCACCAATATGATATCTAGTTCAACTAAAAATGTTATAAGTAGCATCTTGAACTGTCTAATATGAAAGCATTACAATAAAAGAGCGAGAAATAAATTCTCAGTAGGCAACAACAATAGTTTAATTTAAAAACATGCAATGTTTCCAGTTGTACGTTTACAGAAAATGAATTCTTCTTTTAATAACATCACTCTTTATTCAATAAATCTTTCTTTTTCATGTTCTATTACTAATATTTCTTTGAGTTTTTGAATCCTTACACATGATTCAAAATCTAGGACAAGAGTTGTTTCCAATGCATGGGCGTCCCCTCGCCTTAACCATTATCTTAATGACAATCATGCGCAATCACCTCCTCCTCTTTGAGGGTCATTTCCAAATCATGTGAGATCACCTTCCTTTCTGAGGATCATTTCTCAAAACCTTTTTAGATCACCTCCTTTGCTTGAGGATCATTTCTAGCTTTCTTTATTGGTAATAAACATTGTTCTCATTTCAAGTTCTTGTTTATCCATGATCTTTCTTTAGAAACATGAGTTCAAATCCATCATTAAGCATAGGAAAAATAACTTTAAAATCCATGGACAAACGTTAGAGAAATAAACAAGAAGTATACATAGAGTGCTCGAAAATCATCAAGATAACATAAGACATATTAAACAATAGTGAATACGAGAAGTGGAAGTTGTTACTCCCTACACTTTAAGTTGTTAACTTCAAGTCTTCACTATCACTATCACACGTGCGCTTAGTTCTCTTTCTCTCACAAGAGTTTCTTCTCTTTGTTTTGGTGTGTGTGAGTGAAAGAAGCAAGCAAATGGGGTATTTATAGGGTGAGTGGCATGATGGTTACTTGTGGGAGAAGGGGGTCTTTCTTTTCTTTGGCCAATGAGGAACCATCCATGTCGCCTTCTTAATGATGATTTGCTTTTGTTTTGGACCAATAGTATGCAACCAAGTTGCTACCTTATCTAAGATGTAATGATGAATCAGTTACTTTAAGTAACTAAGTTAGAGTATTTTAGTTACATTAACTAGATTGCTTTGTCTTGACTTGGGTTGACTTGGTTACTTTTCAACTAAATCTTTAACTTTTGATTAGATTCCTTCATTCTTAAGTATAGCTTCCTAACTAACTAATGATGACTAGCATTTAATATTGACTAGCCTTACTTGTTAGACTCTTCCTCTTCCTTGGTGTTCACGTGAACCTTCTTGTTCCTTGCAAAATCATTTTTTGTCTTTTGTTCTTTAAGACCTAGGGTGAATCATGCATCCTTCGAGAAGAGCGTGGTAGCCAAGCTTGGAGTCTTCACATGGAAGACTTAGATAACATGTAATTTTATCTTTTCTTGTCCTATTCTTTAGAGTCTTAGTCTTCATCTAGAAGAGTTTGGTGGGCAACCTAGGAGCCTATATGTGAAAGACGTAGCCAACCCGTGATTTTATACTTTTTATCTTGTTCTTTAGAGTATTAGTTATCTAAGTAAGTTCTAGGAAAAGGAAAGTTTCGTGTGGCCATATCCTAGTTTCTGTCACGATGCGAACTAGGAGTTCATGACTAGTGTATAACAAAGGCTTATCGTTGGCTCACCCAAGTTATACAAGCCTCTAAACGTATAATTCCAAACAAACAATCTAAATAATCATCACAGGACCTTAGAAAATATTTTATTTTAGAATAAATTCGAACTTATAATATCCAATAGGTGAATTTCAATTACCAACAATTTATTACAAAATAAAAACATTATAATGTAATACAATCAGTAACTACATATAATAGACTGACTTGGATTCTACTTGTAAAAATAATGAAGCACTTCTAAGAGTCTCAACACATAAGGCTTTCAAATCCAAATAAAATAAGACAAATGTTCATACTTGCCCACACGAAGTATGTAGGGTTCACCATAACTTGCCCTAACTAAAAACACTCTCGTTCACACTAGAGGAACCATAAATAATCGGAAATAACATCTTTTCCTTTATCTGAGAGGATCTTTTCCTTATAACAATAATTTGGGTGAGTTTACTACTCAGTGAACAGTTTACTAAACTAGAAATGGGATAAGCAGGGACAAGCAGGGACATGAGTTTTTCATGAGTAATAACAAAATAATTTCTAAAAAATAATATATAGTAAATAAAACTAAATAAAAATACCTGAAAAAAAATATAATAAGCATATACATTCTTTCTAAAATATAAGAATTTTAAATTAGTCATTTTAAATTTCATTAAAAAATTTATATATAACAAGCATTAAAGTCAATAAATAATTTCTAATAACAAATCTTAAACATTGAAAAATTTAATTAGAATAAAATCCAAATGGAATAATTCACCAAGCAAAACTAGAGCAAACTGAGCACACAGCTCATGAGTAAGCTAACTAATTTGACAAGCTCAAAGCTTGAACTAAACAAACTGAGCACATAGCTCGCATGTAAACTAACCAATCTGATAAGCACATGGC
Source organism: Castanospermum australe (assembly GCA_019955255.1). Classification (NCBI taxonomy): domain Eukaryota; kingdom Viridiplantae; phylum Streptophyta; class Magnoliopsida; order Fabales; family Fabaceae; genus Castanospermum; species Castanospermum australe. The sequence continues at coordinate 176,151 of NSJW01000621.1, read as the reverse complement.
TTGAAATAATGAGCATCACACTCAAAACCATAATCAACCCATAAATTTTTCATGTAAAAATAAAAATTCTAATTTATTAAAATCAGTCTTAAAGAAAATAATTCCTGACATTAAAAAACTTACTCAAAAATATTTTTCAGATATGCTTTATATAAGCAACCAATACTGATAATAATTATCAATATAGCGTCAATTCATATTTTGAAACAATTGCCATTAATGATCCAAAAATTATTATCTATAACAATGACCATCATTGGTCCAAAACTGATATATATATAAAATAATTGTCATAATTGTTCCAAAACCATTATCAATATATTTTTTATCAACAAAAATTATCAATTCATTCATTATTTCATAATAATCATGCTTAGAAGCTAAATGTGAGTTTTGCAAAAGTTTGCTTGTCCAAGAGTTCCTAAGGCTTTAATATATTCAAAATAAAAATTGTAAAATTTGTTCGAAATCTTAAAAATAACAAATAGAGATATTACAGATAATAAACACTTACAGTACTTAGTGATTTCCAATTGAATTATCCTCCAACGATTCACCTTGGTGAATTAGAGGTTTCCTATACTGTTTTATAATCATAAAAAAAATACTAATATCAATCATATACAATTGATATTCCTAATTAAATCTTTAAATCCTAAATATTTGTATATCCCAAAGCATAAATTCACTACCTAAAATTGCCTAATAAAAAGCATACAATAAAAATAAAATAAAAATAAATAAAAATATTTACTCACTTAGCTTAAGTCAAGATAATTCAAAATTTAAAATAACGTCAAATTTTGCTTACAAAATTTACTAGAACCTCTTATTTTTTTGCGGAGAGCCTAGAGGGAAAAGAAAATTAAACTGGTTTACTTTAGAGTCTATATATAACCAATAATAAAGGGAAGGAGTTTACTAATTTTTTGATGTGGGACTTAAATAACAATTCTTTTATTTTTCTTTTTTTTAAACTTATTTTAATCTTTTTTTTTTTTTTACTTATCGTCGCATTTACTTTTCTTTGTAGTCTGACTAACTTGTTCAAGTTATGATTAACTTGACTTACTTGTCCAATTTAGTTTCCTTTGTGGAGTGGATCTTCAAGATTCTTTCTCTTTTGTCTTTTTCTTCATAAAGAATTGGTTAGGTGTAAGTAGATGAATTCTTAAAACATTTTCACGTGGCTTTCCTTTCTAACAATCTTGGTCTTTATTTGTTGTTATACAAGTTGATTTTTGTCTCTTTCATGAAGCTTCTATTGAAGTTTCATGCGGCTAAGCAAGATTAATTGTAGGAATATTCTTATTCATTTGAATAAGCAACCTAACGTCACCTTTTGCATTCACACGTGATTTTGCCTCCTAGAGGGGAATTTTGTCTTTTTCTCGCCTTTATAATCATAGATCTTATGCTTTGGGCTTGCTTGACTAGTGTGATTGATCAGAATGGCCAGGACAAGATCACGTATAATGCAGTCTCACCTTTGACAGAAGTAATTTGATAGAACCTGTGACCAATATACGGTTGTTAGCATTACAGCAAAATTGCAACTGTACAAGCTTTCTGTTCTTATGCACTTCACTTTCACATAGTTAAACATCAAAATGGAATAGTTGAAAGCTTTTAGAAACGTAAGAACATAGGCCAAGACCTGATAAACAATTTTTCCTTTAAGAGAGAGAGAGAGATTTACCAAAACTTGCAGCTATATTAGACAATTGAGTGCAACAGAGAAAAACCTAGCACTAGGAAGAAAAGAGGACACATTAACATAAAAAGACTTTCGGAAAGTTTCTTAGGTTCAAATTTGTTGCAATAGATAAATTTGCTTGTGAAAGTCAGAGCATGATGGCAGCTAGAACACTGAATACCACAAGTACATAAGAGAGGAAGCAAGGCATACTTGACTATTGAAAGGATGATTGTCTCGAGACATGCCGTTGCAGCGCCAATATTGCTAAGGATGTAGTCTGTAGCCAGCACTGGATCCGCATTTTTGTGGGGTGATACAGTATGACCACCAATTTGTACTATTTTTTCGTCGAGGATGCATCAATAGCTATAAAAAGAACGTAAATGGATGCTATGGATCTAGTAGGTATTTTATAATGAATATGAACAACAAAAATTGCTTCTGTATCTTTAAGATCCCCTTATTTTATCATTTGAGAAACATCAGCAACTCCTTCCTCAGTAAGTTGGCAAAGTAGTCTCACAGTTCTCTTCAATAACAAGAAAGATCAGGGCAGGTTTGAAATAACAGGTTTTGAGTAGTTATGCATGTTTCAGAACATCAAACACATGATTAGAAGAAGCATCTACTTACATTTTTCTAAACATGTCGTTTGAAAGAAAAAAAGAAGCGAAACATTACGTAGTAGGATCAAGCTAGAACTCTCTTATTTAATACATTTTTAAGTTAATGTAATTCCTTTTTATCTAAACTTTTTTAAATATTCAGTTCCAATATTACAACTTGTGTTTTATTTTCTCTCTCTAGTGGTCATAGTCATAACTTTAATTCTTTCTATAGGAGGATTGGCCAACTATGAAGTGTTCTTAAAACAAAAACTAGAAAATTGGGAAAGGAAAATAATTTGTAGTGTTTGAAATGAAGGGAATGAAACAACATTCATTGAACTTATCATTTGTTGCATGTCATTTGATCCAGAGTCTGGAGGCATTATAGGCAGAACAAAACACATGCTTAAATCATGATCCTTATATCGCATCTCTGCTCAAAGAGAGACTGATGTTATTCTATCTATCTAAAAATCCAATGCAGCTGGGTCCAGTAATATATTCACAAAAAAGATAAGAATATTATAGAAGGTTTAATGTTGCGATATTGTTTCTAGTTATAATTTGCAATCCACATATTTATCTACGAGGTCATCCATACACGCAATGGAGTGGTACCGCAAATAATATGTGGATTGCCAATTAATTATTATTAGCAAGGATATATTCATATTAAATCTTCTATGATATTCTTTTGCTTTTTGTCAATATATTATCGAACCCAACTGTATTAGGTCTCTAGCAAAAATATAATCAGTCTCCCTTTGAGCAGAGTTTGCGTTATAGGAATCATGGTTTTTGGTTCCAAAGCTTGGCCATCCAAATCCAAGAGAGTGTGAAACAATAGATCCTATACAACATCTCATCTTCACATGGGCCCTCTAATGTATAATCTGTTACACTATTTAAAGGTGCATAGATAAGAATACGATTATCCTTATTATGTTTTTAAAGCTGGAGGTTAGATTCTACGATTGTCTTAGTCTTTTTCCATACCTAGAGGTTTGTGAATCACAAAAGGCGACGCGTCTTTGCAACCAAGAATAATCTTGGTTGAAAACTCATGCTCCTCATTAAGAGTGCTAGACTTGGGCACTAAAAGCATTAGTTTTAATGTGTCTCTTTTTGGATGACTCATATGGAAAAAGGAACGTGGGTCCAAAGTTTTTTGTCACCTTAACTACATGACATAACTTTCTTATATTGATCCTATTATACATGAAGTGAACATAATAGATATTTCTATTCTATTTCCCGCGGCACATATGAAATTGAGGATTAGACTTCACATATACCTTGTTAGCTTCAACACAATGGATAAATCTATGATAAATGAGTGTAGCGCTTTTATCTTTTTCAGAGGTTAGTTTGTCAAAATATCACCCATGAACTTGATTGGCAAAGGTGAAATGCCCATGTTCATGGGTGATAAATTACTTAACAGCAACGAAGCTTACTGAAAGCTAGACCTCAGTAGCGTCAATATGGTATATAGAGCAAATGGGTATTTGGGAGGGATGCCTCATGTGGCCTTTTGATGGTCAATTTAAGTATGCTTGTAATCATGAATGAGTCCTTGTTTAGGGACGTTAACAAGGTGGTGCTAGGAGTCCTCCCTCATCGTAGGTCCTTGTCGTAGCTTGTTCTCCAGTGAGAAGTCAATATCCACGGGTACCTAATTAAATTAACAAAAAATATAGAATCAAGAAAAAAATATAAAATAAAGAAATTCTATCTAAAATTTCAAAATTACCCAATATGTAAATCGTAAAATATAGTGTCCTAAATTGATTGACAGATTGGGATGTTTATCATGAGGAAAGATATTTCTAATGAGGAAAGATATTTCTATGTTTTAAGAAAACAAATTAAACATTCAACGCATAAAAATTGGGAACTGAAATTAGTACCTGGCGCTTGAGGTTGGTACCTACTTGGCTAGTTGTTAACTGAAGAATTGGTGAACTAAAGACTTGGATCTACTTAGTTAAGGTGGTTTGCATTCTGCCTGAAGACTTGTGTCCTTGCCTGTGCACCTTATCAAAGAATATAAGGAGATTTGCTTACCATTTGAAGACTATAAGGAGGTTTATATCTTTTCTCTTCAGTAAGTAGAGGTGGGGAAGAAGAGTTGAGCGGCGGAATGAAAAGCTAAATGATTAGGGTGTGTATAAATACCTGCTCCACAAGAAGAAGAAACCCTGATACCCGACCCATCACAGGAACATACCCACGAATACCTAATTATATGAGAAGTTTTCCCATCCCTATAGCCGTTACCCAAAGAGGCCAGAAAAAAAAGTAACCAGTAGATGCCATATTATTCAAGAAATATCATGCAAATTAATGGCAATTAATGACATGCATATCAATGAAAATTAGTGCAATGCCAATTAGATATAATTAATTCTGTGCTAATCAATAAAGATTAATGTTATGTTAATCAAAGGAAATTAATGCTAATTAAGGAAATGCCAATGTATGAAGGATGCGGTCAATGTCTTGCAACATAGGATATCATGGTTTGTAATGTTGAACAATGAGCATGAAGCATAGGAGCATGGGGTGTTGAATTAAGGTGAGTCATCTATGTAAACTGATCCTGTGAGTGATATAAGAATCAAATTAAATTTAATATGTCAACAAACAATTTTTTTTATCAATTATTTAATTTAATTAATAGATCATTTTCATTTTACATCAATCATTAATTCTTTTAATTAAAATCTATTAACCCATAATTAATTTCTAGACAAACTATGTGGCTTTGATTCTTCAATTAGTGAAACGTAAGCACTTCGGGTAAGTCAACCTTGTAAATATTTTCATTTAATTCATTGTTTAATATTTGAGAATATTTTAATTTAATTTTTTGCTTGATATCTTGTGAACATTTTTCATCTAATTCATTGTTTGATATTTTCTAAATATTTTTAATTTGATTCATTACTTGTTATTTTGGAAATTTTTTAATTTAGTTCCCCTATTTGTCATTTGTAAATATTTGTAACTTAGTCTTTTAATACTTTAATTTGATCTTTGTGGGGTAAATTAAATATTTAGAGGTTTTTAATTTATACAACTAGCTTTAGGGTAACTGTTTTAGAATGAATGTATCAAGAATGTAGTAGGATTAAATTTCTACCCTTTCCTGTGTATAAATCGGCTTTTGAATCTAACTTTGTTTCACAAACTGGTTTTAAATTCTTAAAAAGGGTTTTGCCAATTATTTACCTTACCCAAATAAAAATTGATAGCGACTCCAAAAATATATTTCTTATAAATCGTAGTTGCTTCTCCCATCACGGCACTTTTTGGGTATGTCGTGACATATACTATAAGTGTTATTATTAAGAATGTGAGTTTGAAAACCATTTAATCACATATTGTTCTATATTGAAACTAATCAACTCAATCTAGAATATATGTGTGCAAGGGAATTACAGCCTAGCCTAGGAGGACTCAAGCTAAAATCCTGGATGGCATTTTAGAGGCATCTAAAGGCATGGATACCGCAGTTAGAACATAGACAGAATCACAAGCTGCTATTGTCCAAGCCATTCAAAATTTGCAAGAGACAAGAAATAGGGATGAACAAAGGAGGAATCAAGGGGAGAATGAGGAGGCAGGTGATGTTGAAGGTGACCTTAGCACAAGAAAGGGGTTGAATTGTGCTTAAAAACATTTTTCTGTTCCAAGTAGTTTAACACTTCTTCTTAAGTAATACTTGGATATGAGACTTTATTAGAACAATGATCATAATGCATGTCAATATTTAAAGCACATACGTCACTAGTATTCTATCTTACCAAAGTGGAAAACTTCTTATTAAGCTAAGACTTAGAAAGATATTTTTACACACTTATAAACTTTACCTAACGGATTAAAACAATTCTATTCAAATTAAATCAATCAAAAAGTGCAGAAAGGTAACGAGAAGGGTAAGAGAGAGAGTCAATACACGTGATCTATACTAGTTCGGCCAAATCCACGTGCCTTCCTCCACTCCCCAACACACCCATTGAGATTTTTATATCACCAAGTAGTCTTTCTTTCAACTTAACCTCTTTAAGCTGGATTACAAGTATTCTTTTCACACCTAGTCTCTTCAGGCTCATCAGCACTTTTTCAAAGACCACTATTGAGCCAAGGATATAAAAAGAAATCGAGTTTGTGTTTGGATTGCTTTCAAATCACTCAAAAGAGTGTATAAACAGTAAAATTTACTAAGCTAAATGATCTCAACAAATAGATAAAATTTGGATGCAACTCAATGTAATAGTAGAAAATGAACAGAGATGATCAGAATGGTGTAGGAATGATTAGAACGGTTGTATATCAACAAAGATGTTACATTTGAAAGTCTCTTTTCTTCTCAAATCAGCTCCTTTTATATAGTCATTCAAAAAACTAGTCTTTGGGTGCATTAAATGCCACTTTAGCATCGTAGGTTATTAAATCCGTTGTGTTTGTCCTATAGCACTAGCATAATAGTTTTTGATTCAGAACTTTGTCTTCTTCCAATGATACTCAGAATGGTTAGAATGGGGATGAGAATGGTTGTTCTGCGACCTTTCTAACCAAATTTATTGCATTTTGGCCTCCTCATCATTTTTAACTTAGATTGTGCACTTGAAAATCATTCAGTGTTAAGCATCGAATCTTTGATTTGAATATTGATTTGCTAATCAACGCATGTACAAGAAGGAAGTGGCTTGATTAATTATCTTTGAGCTAGTTTTTTCCATCAAAATGGTCTGTCTTCATCTTTTTGATCAATAATACTTTCAAGCGGTATAACACACTCAAAATGATTGTGAGAACAATATTACAACAGTACTCAAATTGTTTGTCAATCATCAAAATGTTAATTATTGCTTATGGCTTTGGAGCTTACAAATGTAGCAGGAGGAGTAGGGTCTTGGGGGAATCAAAATAACCAAGTCCTAGCTAAATTCTGGAAAGCCAAACCTCAAGCTTTTCATGGAGATTATGAACCTGTCATTGCTGAAAGGATGATTTTCCAACTAGAGAAGATATTCCAAGTGATGGATTGTAGTGATGAACAGAAGGTCACTTTGGCTGTGTATATGTTAGAAGGAGAGGCAAAGTATTGGTGGAGAGGAGCAAGGAGGTTTTTGGATGCAAATGGGACTCACATCTCCTTAGAGGTAATTCAAACTACCTTCTTCGACAAATGCTTCCCAGAGAGTATGAAGAATGAGATAGATGCTGAATTTATTCAAGTTAGACAAGGAGATGTGACTGTAGGATAGTATGAAGCTAAATTTGAAGAGCTGTCTAAGTTTTTGTTTTTCTTATATCAAGAATACACATGATGACATCTAGAAGGCCATAAAGTTTCAGTAGGGACCGAGACCTGAAATTAAGAGAATGCAGCAACATTAGATATTAAAAAAAATATGCCAAGTTAGTAAACAAACATTGGATAGCAGAGAAGAGCCTCCTGGTGTCTGAGTGTGATCAAAGAAATGCTTATAAGAGGGGCAAAGAAAATAAGCAACAAAGAGAAGGAATCCAAAGAAACAAAAACAAATCCAGGAGGAGGAAGTTTTAGTATTAGTAACAAAGGAAAACAACCTCAGCAGGGGAGACAGGGAGACAAAGGACCCAATTGCAAGTAGTGAGGAAAGCCACATAGGAACAAACCATGATTAGTTGGACAAAATGTGTGCTACAAGTGTGGCAAGCCAACTATCCCTAGCGGAACAAACCAATCCACATGCACATGCCTACTGATTCGGCCAAATCCACTTGCCTACTGTCCAACATAGGAACAAACCTTGATTAGTTGGAATACAGGAATAAGGATCACAATAAGAAAGGGTTACGGAAGACATATATCGGGACAAATTTATTTTGCTTTTTTTTTTTTAAATTTTTTTTTTTTGTTATTGGAACAATGAGTGAGAGGGAAAAAAGATTTTGTCTCAAAATTAAATATTTGAAAATAAAACCAACCAATTATTAATTAGAATAGACTGTGTAAGACTTGTACCCTTGCCAAGGCTAGAGTTTATGAAAGAAAGGGCATGAAAAGGCCCAAACAAGTGTTTAAAGGTTTACAAGAATCAAGGATCATATTTTCACTAGCATTTTGAGAACAATGACCACTACTTTAGCAAACTTCTACAAAACAATCACTTTTTTTTTATCTACTTTCATTTTTTGCTTTTTTTTTTCACTTTTTTTCATTTTCATTTTTGATTTTTTGTGCTTTTTTGTCTTCTTTCCTTCTTTTTTTTTTGCTTTTGATATATTTTGAATAACTCTAAATTATGCAATGGTCATTCAATAAATGCCACCTTTCTTTTTGAGCTAACCCTCAATGTGAGGGTGATCCTTATCCAAGGTTATTCAAAGAAAATTTTTAGGCTCAAAATAGGTAGCAAATGATAATAATTTATTTTCAAGGTAGAGAAAGATGGTCATTCTTCATTTCAAATCATGGTTGCCAATTTTTAAAAATTAATTTCAAGACAAAAATTATCCCGGTAGAGAATGCGAAGAATTTATTGAGTGAAGATGGGATGATGTAATGACTAAAGAAACAACTCAAAATTCACAAAGATTGACATAGGATGCCTTCATAATGGAACCAAAATTTACATAAGACACTGAAGTATCGAAACAAGAGTACAAACATAAAATTGTTAACCAACATGCCGACTCAAGCTTCCTTAACATGATAACTTTCAATAGGGAGATTATAGGTAATAAGGACAAATATGAAACAAGGTACAGTGTCAAAAGAATATGAAAAATGGGAGCAAAATGATATTTCCCTTGAACATTTCAATTTTAAGGCAGCAAAAGGCATTGGCAGAGGATTTCAAGGGCATAGGGTAGCAGCTACCCCCAAACTTCTTAGTTTTTATATGGCCCTTCTTAAAAAAAAAAATATTCTCACTTCCAAATTAACCATGCATTGATTCTTATAAAATATATGCAATCAATACAAATGTTTTTCTAGTCTCTTCCTCTCACATTGGAACAAATTCATCGTGATTCAATTAGATACATAATAATTTTGATGACACAATTAGATAAACCCAACTTATAACTTTTTGTTTTTGATATTGTCATTTTTTACATTTATGTAGAAAGTTCATTTTTCAATTTATGATATTTTTTCTTTCCAATTAAATAGAAACACCATCCTTAATTTTTTAGAATTTTTTTATATCAAATTAATTATTATCATATAATTGATTCTCGTGAATGTACACTTAAAAAATAATAATTAAAATTTGAAATATAAAGAAAAAAATAAGAATTTTTTAAATAAAAGTCTTCAGTTCCATTTTCATATAAACAAAAAAATTATAATTTTGTTAAGATGCTCCAACATTCTTAAAAATTGGCTATTTATTTAAGAGTAAAAAGAAATGTATTTATTTGAATGCATTTTAAAGTGAAATACAAATATTACTTTTGTTTACCTATTTTTGCTAAATTAATTTGCTCAAAGTATAAAATAGATAATATTTTTATTAAAAAATTTAATTAATATTTTTGCCCTTCCAAACTTTTAATTCAAGTTATGCCACTGGTAATAGGGCTCACAACAAGTTCAAGTTGATAGTCATTGGTAAATGGTCAAGAATTGGGTGATGATGTGAATGGGAGGATGTTTGGAATGGACCTTAAACCAGAACAACTTGTGATATGACACAATAACTATTTATGAGAAGTTAAAATATTTTGGATTGAAAAAAGTTGACTAAAAATCTTGCAAAAATTTGTTTTAAAGCTTTTTCTTATATTTATTTTTGTTTTTTTTAAATAAATGAAAATAGAAATTCAAAATGGTAAGTCGATTTTTTTATTTAAGAAAATGTTGAGAGAAAGAAAAAATGTAATTTTTAATAATGTTTTGTTTTTTGTTAGATTGCATGCATTTTGAAAAGCAAAATTGTGAATTGATCTTCTAAGAAATTTATGGAAAGACTATGAATCAAAATTTGATAAAAGTGAAGATAGATCAAAAGGTGGAAAGCAAACCTGGAAATTGAATTTACTGTAATTTTTTTTTTTTAAATTGGAAAACAAATGAAGGAAGAAGGAAGAGATCAGTGACAACCCAAGCCCTCAAGCTTCTTAAACAAGACAAGTCCTAAGACTGAAAAATTCTATCCTTTTTATTTATAAAGACTAGGCTCTAAATATATGGACAACTTATAGACCTAGTCTAAGAATGCAAAGCTTCCAAGGACAGTTCTAGATCCTTGAGAAAATGATTCCCAGATTGCCTTTATCAAAATGATAGAGATCCATTTCCATAAACTCAATCACAAGAACGAATAAACCTTCCAATACAATCATGTTTATGATACCTATTACAATAACTGTCAAGTGGGCACAATGCTTACAATAACATCATTGAACCTCCTATCTAATCCTAAGGCTTGCACAGGCTCGAGCATAGAACCCTAAAGTGTGTGAGGTCAAATGTGTTATTAGAATCTAACAATCACTAACTATCCATCACATAAATAATAAATTTAATGAGGGCTGTCAAAATGGGCCAAATTCGTCGAGCTGGCCCGTTTAACCGCAAGAAAAATGCAAGTCGAGTTTTTAAAATTATGATCCATATAAATGTGAGAATTTTTGGATCGGCCTATTTAACCTGCGAATTAAACGGATAGGGCTCGTTTACTCGCAGGCCTCGCCTATTTTTTTAATGAATTTTTTAAAGTATATAATTATACTCATAATATATACTCTTTGACCTATTTCTCCTAGATCCTAATACTAACATGGCAATACATTGATTTTCTATTATTGTACTTGTCAATTCGGTTTAGATTTTACTCAATATTTAAATTATGTGATGTATTTGTGGATTTGGTTTTAACTTTAGATAATATTTAAATTATGTTATGTATTTGTAAATGTGGTTTGAACTATATTTAAATTATATAATTAATTTGACAAGTTCCTTTGATGATTAAGTGAGTTTAAATATTTTTTTAATATTTTGATAAAAAAAATAAAAATATAAAAAAAAATTGTGCTGGCCGACTCAAGACCTGCTAGTTCATGCAAGGCGAGTTGGGCTGATTTTTTTTAATCCGCTTAAATGCAGGTAATTTTGGCTCAGCTCATTTGACAACCCTACAATCAACACATGATAAATATATCACAAAAATAGTCTATCTTAAGGTTTAAGAATATACATCAACAAATCATGAAAAATTAAAAAGTAAACACACTACAATCACAAAATATGGGATAAGAGAAATATGTAAAGGTTATAAAAATTCGTATAATTAAATCTAATAGGCTTGACTCTTCAACTAGTTCCCAGTAGAGTCGCCATCTATCACAACTATCCTAAAATAATTTTGAGAGCCGTCACCAATTTTTATTTGGGTAGAAAAAATTATTGGCAAAATTTTTTTTAAACAATTCAAAATAGTCTGCAAAACAAAATTTGTCCACGTTCACCCCTGATGCATTTGTCCTAAGACAATTAACTTAAAACTAATTGTGCAAATCATTTTATCCCACAAAATCAAATAAAAGATTAAAAAACTAATAATAAATTAAATTAAAATATTTAAAAAATGAACAACAATTGAAGTATTCACAAAATATCAAGTAATAAATTAAATTAAAATATTTTAAACATATCAAATAATAAATTAAATGAAGATATTTACAAAGTTGACTTATTCCAAAATGCTTACATATCCCCAATTGAGAAATCAAAGTTTCATAATTTATTTTAAAAATATTTGTTGATTATAAGATTTTAATTAAAGACCTTTTTTTTAAAATTTTTTTTTATGTGATTTCAAATTTTTTTGACTTGATTAAATAAGCAAACATGACTCCACGTGGCCTCTAAATGAACTCTCTTTCCTTTTTAAGGAATTATTAAATGTTGTGTTTATTATTTAACTACTGTTATTTATTATGATTGAAAAGAAACAAATAAAACAAAGGTCCTTGACAAAAAAATGAGAACAGATAACCAATAAAGATAAAATGAAAGTGATGCAAACATATAAAAAGCAGGACAATGACAAAAGACGCAAAGAGCTATTCTCGTAATGTGCAACAAAACAATAATAATAATAATAATAATAATAATAATAATAAAACTAAATTCCTAAGAAACTAACGAAGTAAAGAATGAATAGGAAAAAAAAAATAAAAAATCAGCCACTACATGGGTAACAAAATGGCCTGTAACACTTCTCGAAAAGCAACTTGGGTACATGGCTGAAGAGTTTTCTCTGGACAGCAGGGCAGGGGTTCAGCGAGGTTCGTTTTTAGTCAAGTTTCTGAAATTCGGATGTGGTAAAAATAATATATAATTAAATATGTATTTATATTTATATTTATATTTATATATATAAAAATTTTTATGTATTAATATATTATATAATATATATAATATATATATATATATATATATCATACATTTATTATTTGTATCATCTTTAGTATTTAATTAATTTTAAATATTTATTTTCTTTTCATTCTTTCCATTTATAAAATATTAAGATTTTTTTTTTAATAATTATATTTTATACGAAATCTATTTATTTATAATAAACTCTTTATATAACTTTTTATATTGACAGATATCAAAATTAAAATTTTTAAATTTAATATGTTAAAATATTTTTTTAATTTAATGAAATACTAATGTGTGTAAATTTATTAAGACTTAAAAATAATTTATTCATTTTTTAATTAAAGTGTAAAATATATATTTGTTTGAAAAATGATATTACAATTTAATATAAGTATATAATCTATATTATATATAATGAAATTTTTTTCATTTGGTCTTCATATTTTACTTTTTTTAAAATGTCATTAATAATCAATTAAATATAAATAAATAAAATATTAAAATTGTAAATTAATAATTATTTTTGGTAACCACCTCTTGAACAACATTTCTCCCTTCTCTTTCTATCTCTATTTTTGGTCATCATTTTTTTGGTAACCAACATTTACAGTTATCTATCTCTATTTTTTTTCTTTTTTGTCATCATTTTTCGTATTTAATTGTATATCATTTGGAAATTTTTTTAATATAAATCAATCTTTCTATTTTATTTGTCATTTCATAATTATTTTTTAGTATATAAAATTTTTAAGAATCAAATTATAATTTTTATATTTAAAAACATAATTTATTTTTATTACATTAATATTTGTTAATAAATATATATAAGTATAAAAAATATAAAATATAAATTTAGAATCACTTATGCTAGTATATGTAACAAACATATAATAGTCAGAAGTTGTAAATAGTTCAGCGGCTAACTAACTGGATACTAGCCAAAGGAATGAGCTGCGATTCTTACCCAATCAATTTGCCAATTGTATGGCTTTTTTTTACAGTATATTAGAAAGAACGAGCATTATATAACTAAAAGCATATTCTATAACAAAAAGCATTACTTGGTTTCGGAACCGTTGCTGGTTCATCCGGTTTGCTGGGTTCGTACCCTATTCAACAGTCTAACAACCGCTAAATGAAAAGCGGTTCTAGTTATTTGACTAGATCGGTCCGGTCCAGTTTTTAAAAACACGGTTTTTAGTGGCTTTCGAATGGGATCAAAGAGAGTCGACTTCTGATTGCAAGCTGTTGCCTCATTTACATGATTGATGGTCTACTGTAACTTGCATTCTCAAAATTTTGAAAATAGAGTATACTCAAAGTGATGCAGATCTAAACCAGTAAGTGTGCTAATTAAGAACATGAAGCTATATATGAAAACAACGAGATTTTACCCACAATCCATGATTTGAGACAGACACAGGCCTTTCCAGGAACTTGCAACCAAGCACCCCCTTCTCAGTGGGTCAATGGGGTTAAAGTTGATCCTTAGTCAGTGGGTATGTGGGTAGCGTGAACCTCGCTTGGCGGTCAAATATGCGGATGTAAGAATGAGGAAATAAAACAAAAATAGGAGAATGAAAGAAAACTTTACTGGTGCTAGAAAGATAAAAAGGAAAATGATAAAAAAAAGAGGAAAAACTACAAATGTAATAAAGATACTTTTTTTTTCAAAATTAATTAAGGAATAAATTATTTGTATATTTTCATTACAAAAATAAAAATAAAATTAGACTGAATAAAATTGAGTGCTAATAGTAGCCCCCATTTGCTTGCCTTTTCGAATAGATTTAGCTAAGGAAATAAACAAGCAACCAATTTTGTTCATGCACCCTTTTATTAAACAAATTCAATTTTTTTAATGGAATTCTAAATAATAGAAAAGATTAAATTAGGTGCCAAAAAAAACTTAAGAAAACAATTATTGGAAAGATGCAAAACAAGTAAATTGGGTAACTCAGGACCTTGGAAAAGATCATCGAAATCAAAATCTGAAACTAGCAAACAGGGTAACTCTAGACTCAGGAAAAGATCACTCGGGTGGAAACCCAAAGTGAGTAAACAAGAAAAAAAAAAAAAAGCAAAGTTAGGAATGACCATGTTCCATCTCAAAATAAAGTCCGAAGCACTAGTCAAATGGAAAATCAAGAGTAACGCCACCAAAACTCCAGAAGAAATGCGTCAACCCCAAAAAAACACAACTAAAGGTACTAGAGAACACCAAATCACACTATTCAATCTTCAACCCACCTCTCAAAAATCAGAAACATCACGGGGCTTAAAAGAAAGCCCCACACACCACCTAAAACGCAACAATCTTGGTTAGCCGCCACTCCCAGACCTGCAACACACTTGGTCACACCTTTTGGGCCGGTGACAACACCCCTCCTGGTCACCAACAATGCCACCCACGGTATCGTTGGCTATGAATTAGAGCATTGGTCATGAAAACCCATGCCCAAACACCAAAAAATGCACCAAATCGTGCTCAGTAGGGGACAAAAATTTTTTTGCCACCTGGAGATGTGTAGATTGGTAGATTTTGAGCAAGAAAATAGTAATTTTTTTCAAATTTTTTGTTGGACGAAGGAAGCTAGGGCTTTGTAGGATTTCTCTAACCAGCTTTGATTACCAAGTTAGAGAAGATGAAGAGAAAATTAAGAATGGGAACATGACTAACATACTATTGTGGAAGTTGACCTCGACACAAGAAAGGGGGTTGAATTGTGCACAAAAACTTTTTCTATTCTGAAAATTTTGACACTTCTTCTCAAGTAGCATTTGGATATTCAAAATGGTTAGTCATAACAGTTTATAATACTCTATTAAAACAGTGAGAAGAGTGAATGTTGAAGTTTAAAAGTGGGTCAATAAACCTATTTCTTACCAAAGCGGAACATTTCTTACTAATATGAGGCTTAGAAAGATATTTTTACTCAATTATAAACTTTACGTAATTGATTCATGCATTTCACTTCAAAGTATATCAATCAAACAATACATAAAGGTAAAGAGAAGGGTAAGAGAGATTCAATACATAGGATTTATACTGGTTCGGCCAAATCTACATCCCTACATCCAGTCCCTAGCACACCAACTAAGATTTTTATATCACCAAGTAGTTTTTCTTTCACTCTAGTCTCTTTAAGCTAGATTACAAGTATTGTTTTCACATTTAGCCTCTTTAAGCTCTTTAGCACTTTCTCACATTACTATCGGGTCAAGGATACCAGAAGAGATTCAGTTTGTGTTTAGGTTGCACTCAAATCACTCAAGGAGTATATAAATCCAAACAGTGGATTTAGCTCCTCTAAAGTGAGGGGTTCACTTTAGAAGGTAAAGTAAGGAGTATTAACCATTAATCAGAAAATTAATAATTGAGATCATAATAAAATACTGCACATATATAACAAATTTTGAGGTTGTTATAATCTATTAGATTTTCTCATCAAAAGTTAATAATCTTCACTTTACCCTCTAAAGTGAATAGCCAAATCCATAAACAGTATAATTACAAAGCTAAATGATCTCTACAAGCAAATAAAATATGGATGCAACTCAATGTAACAGTAGAATGAAAACAAAGATGATTAGAATACTGTAGAAGTAATAAGAATGGTTGTTTCTCAAGGATGTTACATTCCAAAAAGCTTATTTCTTCTCATACCAGCTCTGTATATATAGATATTCAAAAAACAAGCTGTTAGGTGAATTAAATGCTATTGTAGCATTGCAAGTTATTAATCCGTTGTGCTTGTACTGTAGCTCTAGAACAATAGCTTTTGGCAGCTTTTGAATTCTTAAACTTGTCTTCTTCCAATGATACCCAAAATGGCGACGATAATGGTTGTTCTGCAAACTTTCTAATCGAACTTTTTGCATTTTGGCTTTTCCCATCATTTTTAACTTGGATTATGCACTTGAAAAAAACATTCTTTGCTGAGTATCCAGTACTTGATTTAACACCTGACTTGACAATCAACGCATGTGTATGAAGGAAATGACTTGGTCGATTGTCTATGAGCTTGTTTCCTCCATCAAATGGTCTACATCTTTCTAATCAATAATTCTTTCAAGCTGTAGACCACACTCGTAACGATTGTGAGAGCAATAGTTCTAAACTGTTGTTCCGTCATTAAAACTTAGTTAAATTTTATGGCTTTGGAGCTTATAGTTGTTAATCTCCCTGACTCTATATTTATATGAAAATTTATGAAAAGGCAAAGATAAGTACAAGAGAGAAAGGCCCGGCCCAATAACACAAAACAAGAACAAATAATAGTCTGACTTTTATGTTCTAACATCATCCTCCATATATTGGACTTGGACCCTATTCTTATAGAGCTCGCACTGGAGGTGGATTGTACACATGATTAGGACATTGATGACGATGACTTTCTCGCAAACTCTTGATCTTCTTTTCCTAGACCTTGATGTATTTTGTTTTATTTATCAATTATTTCAAATAATTTTTTAGCATTTGTAACTGTACTTCTAGAGATTTTTGTTAAACAAAATGATTTTTTTTTTATTTATTCAATAACTCTGAGTATATTTGGAGATTTCTTGGTTTGATTCTATTGTTTATGTATAGGTGAAAACAATTAGATAGGTATTTGAAGAATTAGAATAGGTTATTTACAATACTGGAAGATCAACAATGAAAATTTCTGTCTCTAAATATTAAGTGGTTTTCGTTTAAAGAAGTAATGCACTGTCTCCTCTAACTATTATCTTGGACATGGTTTTGTGTGCTATTTAGACGTAGAATTTTTATTTTCGGAAATAGAATAAAATCGTCTCTAAATAGCGATGGATTTGAAAATCTACATCTAATTTAGCAATGCCACTTTCGCTGATGATTTTTGTTCCATGTCTAATTCCATCTCTAAATCCATTAGTGACAGAATTTTTATGGTTAAGAGACAGATTTTTTCGGTCTCTAAAACCAAAATTTCTATTAGTGGCTAGTTATGTCTATAGCTTAACAAAACAGGTGTTGAAACTCAGATAAGTTATTTTTTCCCCTTATTTTTATAAGTTAGAAGTCAATGTTTTCAAAAATAAGCATTCACAATAGCTATAAACATTTTGGCCTATAACTAAGCTTGACAACTTTTATTTGATCTATGGATACCTTGCTTCGCACGGGTCAAATTCTTTACCATCCACACTAGGGTTGTGGCGGGCTAGGCTTGGTTTTTTTTCTTTTATGTTTGTTGGGAAATTTTATTACAGATTTTTAGAGTAACCTGCCCAACCTGCCAACCCCACATCTATTATATATAAGCTAAAAGACAAGTTTTGAACTTCGCATTAAGTTATTGCTGTCTTATTTTCATAAGTTAGAAATTAAAGTTTATGGATAAGTAAGCATATGAAATAGTAGTTGCGCGTGTGACTGCTGCTAATATAACATCATTACACTATTTAATAGCAGCGGAGCATGACCACTAGTAAAATGACCATTATTGCAGGTCAATTTTATTATAGTTTCATAAATAGCTAGGACATAGGAAATTCCATCAACTCATGCGTAACGTGCAAGATGACTGTTGTTCTCCTTAGCACCATTGCTAGTGTTAGTGGTGGGTTCCAAGGTTGAATGGAAAGACCAAGAAAGAACATGATGTGTTTCAATGTGGTCTAGGTTCTCTGCATTAGCAGCGGAGAAACCAACTCTAACCCACCGCAAAAGAATACTCTTCAAATCAACAACAGCAGTGATGACAGAACTTAGTTCATTCTCAACATAATGTAGAGAGGAAGTTAATGTTTTGATGGGAACTTCGTAGTTTATGTTAACATTGGCTACTTCCCCATCCCTCCTTTCCCATGGCATGGTTTTATTTGACTTGATAGTGTTGATATCAATGCCAACATGTTGACTAGTTGGATCCCAGTCTTGGTTAGAGATGAGAGTGTCAAATTCGACTACAACAATAATTGAACCCACCAGATAAATGGAAAGGGATTTTATAATCTTATGGTGCAAGAAAGAAGGCAAGATCATTAGTAGTTATTTTTGCTTGTGCTGCTTTCATGACAAAGGATAAAGAAGTGTCAAAGCTTACGACCCTACCTGTGTTGCCATCCCAAATGTTAGTGAAACCAGGGCATCACCTTGGAGGAATAGATCCTCTTGGTTTGGCACGAACTTGGTGAAGGCAAAAGAAAGGTCATTTAATGAATTCACCTTGTTGGATTGCAATAGAAGAACAGAGAATGGCTTTTGGGTTTGCAAGAGGTGTGGCCTTGATTTGGAAGTAGCCGTAGTATACTTGAATTAAACCTTGATGCACAATGGGGGAAGCCATTGTTATGTATTTATACTTGTCAATAACATCCCAATGTTTTAATTTGAATACAAAATTAAGAAATAAAATGAAAAGGAAATGGGACAAATGAAGGGGATATGTGTGTACTATAGTAGGAGAACACAAGGAAAGATTTCACGTCACTCTTTTATGCAGGTGCAAATGCAGATCAGATTAATCAAGCAATAAGAAAGACATCTTCAATTAATGTTTAAATTTCATGGTGTAGCAAGTAGATGTAATAAGTATGATTAATGATCATCTAGCAACTCAAAAGGCACATGCATACTAAATATGCATCTTGGAAGTTGAGAGCACTTTTATATTAATTAATAAGTTTTAAAGCGTAAAGCTGTCGTAAGCTGTGCCTAGGAAGTTATACTGTAGTAAATGCTATTTGAATTTCCCAATCAAATGGAAATTGAAAGGTCTTAGCTTACACTATAAAAGCTAAGCCCCAGCCTTGCTAAAGGATCTTTTGACTCTTATTCCAAAATTAATCTAAGTGAGATCAAGCTATGTGCTTCTTCCCATATTTGTTGTATCATGTAGCTAGTGTGTTTGTTTTTCGTGGTGCTTGTTCTATTTCAATTGTTAGTTCTTTTGCTGTATTGAGTTGTGGTGAGCCTAAACACATGTTTGTTTAAACATCTCTCTTTTCTTGATCCACACTGGTTCTTTTCTTCGTTCTCATTCCTATACAAAACCATAATCGCATCACTATTATTACTCTTGCATGTGACAAGATAAAAAGTTTCAATATAGAATTTCCCTAACCATATTTCCATAGGGAAATAACCCCAAAGTACCGATCAATCAACTGTGTATGCAAGTGGAAATCCACTTACTCCTTTAAATAACCTTTTATAAATGTTGGATTTCACCAATTCAGCCTTTGAATTGAAAGTTATCACTAAGCTTCACAAAATTTAAAAATTAATTTATACTACATTATTTTAACATATAAATATATTTTTAAAATATAAATAAATGTCAAGTATTATATTAAATGCCTATGAATATCCAAATTATCTTAAATTGCGTATATATGATCATCACAATAGTATCATATTAATTGGCAATATGATTGGTAATTTTGTTTCTTATAAAAAGTATTCAATAATATAAATGTAGAAGATAACTCTTAGAGTAAATGGATCCCTATCTGTCTTATATAAATGAGTTTAATTTGATATATAATAAAACTCTTTTAGATTATCATTTAATTATGTGATGCTCTATATTATAAAAAAGAGTTTCATTCTAATAATAACTAAATGATATATGTCACTCTTTAATAATGTTGTAAGATGTGATTGAATAATAAAATAAATTTTTTTATTATTTATAATAATTTAAATTCAAACTCTTCTTATATATATTTATATATATATATATGATTTAATATGCATTCTTTATGTTCTTATTATGTAAATGAAAATAATTTTCTTCAAAGAAACAAACTAAAAGAGACGGAAAGTATGAAATAGAAAAACAAAGAGAGGTCATGGCGAAAGTGAATAATTGAAACAACAAGGAGAGACGGAGAGGGAGAGAGAGAGAAAGAGAAGTGTTGCTAATTGTGGTTATTGAAAATGCAAAGGTAGCTGGAAGAACATATCACAGTGTTAACACGAAAAAAAATTGCAGAGTTGGCTGAATCATTTGGGTTGTGTAAGGCTGAACTAATCTAAATTTCTTGATATTTGCACATTGTAGTAACGGGCCATGTCTGCAATAGGTGCAAAAGAGAGTCAAGTCCAGAAATGAAGGCGGATATGAACTAGATGAGTTTATTGGGTAAAGATCAGCTAAGTTTGGCTAAAATCAACTAAACTGAGCTAAGGAGTTAGCTAAGCCTGCATCATGTTTTTTGAACAAGTGTGTAAATGATTGGACCATGTACGAAATGGTTTTAAAGAACCAATAAGACCTGCATTTTGGATCAAATCCATTATATTTTAGGCAAAAGGAGCAAGTTAACCGGTTAATAGAGCATTTGAAGGGGTTTTGATGAGGTCAAGCACTAGTAACCACCTTAAAGTTGTTGGAGAATCAAAATCTTACAAAAATAGGGATAAGGGGTGATGCTCAACTGGTTTAACAATTATCACATTAGCAAAGGAAGCACTTCCAACTCCTAAAATGAAGTAAGAACATGCTGACATGGCCAAATAACTTCCCTGATTGTTGGCCACTACTGCAAATCAATGGAAGCATGAAGAAATTAAAGCAAGGCAAAACGTTGCAAATGAGCTAAGGGTAGTTATGGCTAGCCTAGAAACTATAAATGGTCATTTTGTAATTCATTGTAAACTCTCCAACACTCAATCAACCAAACCATTTATATTGCATTTATCTTTCTGCCTTTACTTTTTCTTTATAGCTTTATTTACATATTTCTTGTTTTAGTTATGTTTCATTAGCTTTTATCAATTGTAGTTGTTAGCCAAATCTCAACAAGGCACTTTTTTTAGTAGCATAGGGACTTACAGCTGAGGAACAGAGTCCCTTCCTTAGCGTATCGCCTGATTATGGGAATCGTTTGATGTAATTCAGTAGAATTAGCTGATTTCTCTTGTGATTCAGCTGAATTAGCTGATTCCTTGGCTAATTCAAAAAATTCATCCCAACACAGAGTGTTAAAAAAAAAAAATAGAGTTCAAGATCCTTAGTCCCAATTAACACTTCCTATTTGGGCCTTTTTGTATCTATAATTTTATAACCTTTAACCTTGGCCACATTACAAGCCTTACAAAGTCCATTCAGATCAATGAATGATTAATTTAATTTTCATAAACTTTAATTTTGAGACAAAAGATTCAAATTTTCATTCCTTGTTTTGTAAAAAAAAAAAAAGGGAGAAAAAAAGTGGAGGAAAATGAAAAGAAAAAGAGACCCACTAGGCTGAAAATTCACAAGGGAAGTCTATACAAAAATTAGGGTAATTCTTTTGCAATTTAACCTGACATACACCAAGGCAATTATTATGCGACTGAACCTCCCTTGCATTAGGGCCATTTTCTTCAGTTTAAACGACAAACAATGGGGCAAATTTATTCAATGAATATTGGCACAAAATTTGTGCATATTCATATGACTAACACTAGGGCAAATTTCATGGATGCTCAACAAAAAGGAATTATTGAAAGGTCACACATGAAAAAAGATCGGTGGCAATGATATCTAGTTGATGAGCAAGGATCAATCAAATAAGAATCAAGGAATCCACACTGGGGCAAACACGTTTGACCTTTTGTCATTCCACTCTTCTAACATCTTCCATATGGTCTTTCATTGCAGGCCCCATCTGTGCAATTCAACTTCCATATGAATCAAGAAATTTACCCATTCAATAATTTTATTTTTGTTATATTTGTGAATTCATGCATCTCCATTAAATAATGCTTCAAGTAAGGTCAACATGAGTACACAGTATGGTTTAACAATTTATTGGTAATCTCTTGATGAACAAATTAGACCAAACAAGAACTCATGGAAGGTAGCAAATGCACAGGAAGAAGGTTGAATTATGCTGGAAATAGACTTGGAGGTCAGTAGAATTATAATGAGCAAGGAACAAATAGATGAGGAGTGTTACATTGTTCAACAGTGTTTTGTAAATAATAAATTTCAAGTGTTGTTATAAACCATTTCATAAAAACGTCGAAGCTTTTTCTTTGAATTTTTAAGTTTGATAAAGGATTGGGCTATTTCAAAAAATGATTTTATGCTCAAAAAATAATTTGTTGGACCCTTAAGAGAAGTTACAAACTATGTGCAGGAGTAAGGACACACGCTAGAATAACACCCTTTGATCACAACTTGTTCAAAGTTACAACAAATATGTAAATTTTGTGTAAGGGTATTGCACTCAGAGTAGTTGAAAACAAGTTTATAGAGCTTTGAGCAAAACTACACCAAAGATTGTCTCATAATATACAGGTGTAGATGTTGAAAATTTAGATGAGTAAAGTCAAGACACTGTTCTATTGCTTCTCAAGTATGTGCGCAGTCCAACAATGCTTCGGAATCTTATCTACTATTTATATTCTTAGAAAAATGCCGTTGGAGGCTCCAAAAGTACTATGACGCATAAAATCAGCTTCCTAGCCATTATTCTTGTCATTTTCTGTGTGTTAGTAAACATTGTACTTTTTGGCCCAGCGACGATGAGAAGGGTTGTTTCAATGACTCTTCTTGTCACATCTTTCTCCTTAACTCTTATCAACTTCTGTGTTGGCTCATTTAAGTTCCTTCTCATGTGACTCTTCATGTATTGATTCTTCCATTGAAATTCCTTCATTGCATGTCTCTTTCAGACTTCTAATCTTGATGAGAAGGGTTGCACATTCTCAACTTGCGAAACCAATTTTCTTACTTTTAAGTTACCTTTCTCATATAGTACCATTAGTCGTTGGTTTGATTGGATTTTCTCATCAATCCTTGATGATTTCTCAAGAGTTTGGTATCATTCCCAACTAGCCTCTGATCTTTCTCATGTCTAAAAATTGAAAAACTGCAAGACTTGAGTCACAAGATTAGCCCAAAACTAGCATAATCCTCTATGAGTGAAATTCAAGCAAATTGACATTTATGATAAATAATCTTTATTATGTAAGAGTTATAGTTTGTTGGTCATAAAACACTAGGAATGTGGTGAGATGAGAGATATTGAACTTAATCTTCCCCTTTTTGATGATGGTAAACTATACTCACAATGAATAATTAAATTTGCAGAGTAGAGAAGAGTTACTACCATCACTGTTGAGTAGATAGAATGCTCCTCCTGAGTTCATGCTTACAAAAAAATTTAGTAGCCAGCATAATTTAGCAAAATAAATTTCATAATAATCATAGTCACAACATATATATATATATATATATATATATATATATATATATGTAGACACACACACACACATATATTTCTTCTATCCATCATGGACAGATCAGGCTTCAGATTGGTCACTTGATGAGGATGACTCAGAAGATGATAAGAGTGTAGGAGACATTAGAATAGTCCTCTTTGCAAGTTATGGCACATACTATTTCTACAGTGTGTTGGTTTGCATCTCACATTCGTATTTGACTTGGAACCATTCGTTAGACATCTAAAATTGCTCCATGAACGCACAAATGATTTGGTACTTTCTTGTACACCATCCTACGTCTCTCTTCTCAGAATCTTTTGGTTCGCCTTTAACTTCTTTAGTCGAGTGTTCATTCTCTTCATTTTAGCCTTGCTTGATATGTATGTCTTCACTTTTGGATTGGAGTGAGTAGGCTCCTCAGTAGTCAAACTCTTCTCAGCAGTTTCTCAATATTAGTAGGGGCAGAAGTAGTTTGAGAATGGTTAGCAAGACCTTTCAATCACCAGTTTTTTGTTTGGGCATCAACAAATTCTTCAAGCATCACTATGTCACCACTCTAGGTACACTTTTCTCATAATCAATCACATCATATTTAGGAGAAGGCGTCTTGAATTACTGGCTTGAGGTAGGTGAACTAGCTTTCTCAGCACTTTTCTCATTCATCAGAAGGGATTCATTCTTCTCTTCTTTCTTCTTCCTCTAACTCCCCCTCAAGTGGGACATCAAAAACATTTTCTTTTTCACTGCCTCCTTCAGTAGAGGCTTTTCTTACTTCCTTTTTTGTTTTCTTCTTCACTCTTCAGCTTTTTTATCTTTTCCTTCTTCTGCTTCCTCCTCCTCTTCTTCTTGTTGTTGTTCTTCTTCTTCAACTTCTTTGGAGATCTAAGTGATGATCTTGGTCTTCATCAATGGTAGGATCATCAAATGGACCGGTTCTTCATGGACTTGAGAAGGGTCAAAAGTTTGTCGAGAAGGGTCAGGACTCTTCTCTACTTATTCATGTTCAACTTCCTTTTTAGCTTTTTTTCTTCTTTTTCCTTTCTTTCTTTTCTTTCTTCTCTTCTAGGTCTTGACGTGAACTGTCGAACTCACTCAAATTAACCAGGCTTATAAAGAAATTTGTAATATAGGACAACCTGGATCGTCTCCCAAGGATTTTTGCATAGAACTAAATCACTCAATTAAAAACAAAACAATAAATAGGGGGGTTTTAATTCGATTAAAATTAAAGCAAGAGAAAATTAATGCAAAAGATAAAACGAAATTAACAATTTAAAAGCAATCAACCAACCTAGAATTGAGGTTTCAAGGACATCCGTCACTGGACAAAGAATTACTGAATCTCGTGGTTGACCCTAAAACAAATCGGAATCCCTACATTCATATAGGAACCCTCTCTACTAGACAATCACCTAGCATTTAATCAAACTCTTGGCGTGTTCACCCATGCCATCGCACAGTGTTCACTTCAACCTGTTTTGATTTTAAGTCCCTTGGGTTAATCAACCTAAATATTAAATCTAACATTTAATCACTTCCCCTGGATGATCAAAATACAGAAATCATAAACAAACCTCATGGACAAACCTCATCCGCTCGGATTCAATGCACACAATCGTGTTGCTCAATTCGAGTAAAGGGGGAAGAAAAACGGATTCAGTTTATGGAGAGCACGAGTCCTCTAGATTCAACAGCAAAATCCACAACTCATGGGTTGATTGAATGGAAAGTTAGCCTACCATGGCTGGGAAAAAAAACAGAAAACGAAAAGGAAAGAAAAAGAAGAACAAGATGAAGAGAAGAGAGAAAAGAGAAGAGGTGTAGATCTGAAATTTCTCAAAATCAAAAGCTACTATTCATGTTACCCTAATATGCTATTTAAACCTAAAACTAAACAGGGTTAGGGCTCCAAAACTGGCCCAATTAAAAACATAACTAATGGCTTTGGTCCCATGTAATTTGGACTCCTAATTACAAAGTTAAGCCCAATTAACTAAACATAGCTCCAGAATTTTGTGACTGACTTTGGCTCCAATTTTGACTGCCTTCTTGTTCGAATTTGGCCTTCAACCCTCTAATACCATTTGTAGCTCTTTGAGTTATCTGCAAAACGAAACAAGAATGAGGTTAATCGGATACCTATAACAAAAGTTATGATCAAAATACTGGAACAGTGTAAATCTGGAAAAATAGCACGAAAATGAATTAAATCCAATTAAAAAGCCCAAAGCCCAATTTAGACCAAAAATCATTAATTACACACTAAACAGCCCTAAAATCATTAATCAAATGCAACAATTAAGTGTGATAAAATTCAATTATCAAATGCCCCCACACTTATCCTTTTGCACTCCTAGGCAAAATTAAAAACTCAAAACAAAACTAAAGAAATGATAAAACAAAAATAAAGACTAAAAGATAAACCTCTCCTTTCTAACAATTGTCAAGAATGCAAAACTTGAATAAGGAACACACAAAATTTCAAAAGGATCAACCAATCATGACAGAAAATTTCTTCGTCTCAAATTATAAAACATGGCAATCTCAATTGATGATGCTAATCATGCAAAATGGCCTCTCAAGGTATGCTCTCAATCAATCTCTCAAGTGTATAGGGTAGCAAGTGTATCACTCAAATTCCACTCAAGAAAATTGCCCTACCATAAGCTTGCTCAAATTCTACTTCTCCACTACTCAAAACACATGCATGCACAAATCAAGAGGACTTATTATTCATGGTTGTAATGGGGCTATGGTGAAGGCATGGACAAGTTTAGAAATGAAAGGCTAAGCACCCAAGAAATTTAAAAGAGCATTAGTCAAGAAACACAAAGGTTTGCTCAAAACCAACTAAATGAAATGCATTTTTACAAACAAGTCGCCTTTTTTAAGAAAACTCTGTTCCTTCCCCCCAAAACTCATTATTACACAAAATTTTTCTCAAATTGACTTTTTTTTTATATATATATACATTTTTTTCAGATTTTTTTTCTCTTTTTTTTTTCTTTTTTTTTATCTCTCTTTTTTTTTTGAGAAAAATTTCACAATTATTTACACAAGCACAATGACCAAACTAATGCCAAATAACAATTAGCATCAGATACCTCCCCCCACACTTAAAATGTTGCACACCCTGGGCAACCCTCACACTTAAACACAACACTAAGGTGAAACCAATGCTTAATAAATTTCCAAGGTACGGAATAAAATGGTTTTACGCTTAGGCTTGTAATGTGGCTAAGACAAGGATGATACAAAAAGGCACGAAGGGGCTAACCAACGGGAATATAATGCAAGGGTTGGCTATCTGACCAAAGTGGTGAATAAAAGAAAGAAGGCCTCTATCATATTTATGCATGCCAGTGAAAAATGCAGTTTCAAAAAGAAAAAGGGCAAGTTCTAGAGAACAAAATCATGAGCAGAAGCACACAAGAAATAAAGAATGGCAGAAAATAAATTCCATTCACACAGGCCCAAAATCTGACAAGGGTCAATACCAGCACGCAATCAACATCACAAAATTAACTACCAAGTCAGATAATCTAAGAGTTAAGAAATTCAGTCCAACCAGAATGATCCATCAAAAACAAAATATCCAAGTTGAAAACTATGTACATCTCAACAATTATCACTAGGAGGGTTCAGACTGTATTATTCGTAAAATCCTGTTATTAACAATCAAAGTTGAAATTAAAAAATGCAAAGAAAAGAAAAATAGAAAAAAGAGGAAGAAGACTCCCTATCCTCCTGAGGGAGGATACGTGGCATCAGTGAGCCTAATATCTGCCTCCATTGGCTGCTGCTGGGGTCCCTCATAAAAATGCTTAAGGCGATGTCCATTCACTGTAAAAGTACTCCTGGTCCGCTCATCACACAGTTCTACTGCACCAAAAGGAAAAACATTAGTAATCACAAAAAGGACCATCCCATCTAGATCTAAGTTTACCAGGCATAAATTTAAGACGGGAGTTAAATAAGAGGACTTTCTGGCCCACAACAAACTCTTTTCTTAAGATTTGCTTATCATGGAATGCCTTTGTCTTTTCCTTGTATAAACGCGAACTCTCATAGGCATCCAATCTAAGCTCTTCCAGTTCTTTGCAATTGCAGCTTCCTCTCCACCCCCGACTGGGCCAAATCCATGTTGCATTGCTTAATGGCCCAATATGCCTGATGCTCCAACTCTACCGGAAGATGACATGCCTTACCAAAGACAAGCCGATAGGGAGACATCCCAATCGGAGTCTTGTAGGCAGTCCGATATGCCCACAAAGCGTCATCTAGCCTCTTGCTCCAATCTTTCCGGTTAGAGTTAACAGTCTTTTGAAGGATTTGCTTAATCTCTCTGTTCGAGATTTCAGCTTGGCCATTGGTCTGTGGGTGGTATGCTGTGGCAACCTTGTGAATCACTCCATACTTCCGTAATAAAGCATCCATGCTTCGGTTACAAAAATGAGAGCCCTGGTCACTGATAATAGCTCTAGGAACACCAAACCTGCAAAAAATGTGAGACCTGACAAAATCTACAATCACAACAGAATCATCAGTCCGGGTGGCTTTCGCCTCAACCCATTTTGAGACATAATCAACAGCCAGCAATATGTAAGTAAAACCATGGGAAACAGGAAATGGACTCATAAAATCAATACCCCAAACATCAAAAACTTCACAAAAACAGTATAGGTTGCTGGGGCATCTCATGCCTACGGGAAATACTCCCTGCCCTCTGACAGTTCTCACATGACTTGCAAAAACAGATATGAATCATGAAACAAGGAAGGCCAAAATAAACCAGAATCTAACACTTTCCTAACAGTTCTTCGAGGTCCAAAGTGACCACCACAGGCAGAAGCATGGCAAAAATGTAAAATGGAATGAAACTCATTATCAGGCACACATCTCCTAATTACTTGGTCATTACAGAATCTCCACAAATAAGGGTCATCCAAAACATAGTATTTAGATTCACTTTTCAATTTCAGAGTCTGGGCCCTAGTGGAATCAGCAAGTAAAACACCAGCAACCAAATAATTTACCAAGTCAGCATACCATGGAAGCTTACCTTGCAGCTGTAAAAGCTGTTCATCAGGAAAATTATCCCAAATGGGAGAGAGGTCAGAAGGATGGTGAGTAATAAGTTAGACATTCTCAGCAATGCATAAAGGTCAAAAATGAATTAGTAACTTAGATTACTTATATGATTTCATATAACTCTCCTTTAATATAATATTATTAAAAGGAATAAACTAAGAAGTGAAACTTGGGTTACCAACAACAGAGAGCATCCATGTCAGCCTAAAGAGCGATGCTGGGACAAGAATCAGAGCTAATTTGGGCAATGAGGCATGGTGCCCCCGAGGTCCAGGTTTCGCTGAGCCCTAATATCAGCAAAAATTGGACCACCCATGAACATGGGCATTTTATCTTTGCCAAATAGGTTCGCAGGGATATGTTGCCAATCTTGCCTCTAAACATGATGAAAACACTGCATTCTTTTATCATGGATTTGTTCACTGTGTTACAGCTGACTTGTATTTGAAGTCTGGTCCTCAATTTAACTTATGGCATAGATAGAATGGAAATGTCTATGATGTTTATTTCACATACAATAGGATCAATATGAGAAAGTTATATCAAGTATTGTGGTGGCAGAAAACTTGGGAACTAAGTTCTTTTTTCCATCTAAGTCATCCAGAAGGAGAGATATTAAAACCAATGCTTTGGTGCCCATATTTGTCATGGTCAATGTGGAACAAATGTTTTCAATTAAGATGATTATTAGTTGCAAAGGTACCTTATGTGATTCATGGGCTTCTAGGTACGGAAAAGACTAGAATAATTATACAAGCAGTGCAGCAAACTACATATCGGGGAGGACATATGAGGATAACATTTTGCACAGGGTCACTTCTTTCACATTTTGTTGGATGAGACTATCTTTGAAAGTGACCTCGACACAGGAAAAGGGGTTGAATTGTGCTTTAAAATTTTTTCTGTTTAAAAAAATTTGACACTTCTTCTAAAGTAACACTTGGATATTCAGAATGATTAGCTAGAACAGCTTTATAACAATTTATTAGAGCAGTGATAAGAATGAATATCAAATTTTAAAAGCACATAAATCACTAGAACTCTATCTTACCAAATTGAAAAAACTCTTACTAAGCTAAGACTTAGAAAGATATTTTTACTCACTTATGAACTTTACCTAATCAATTAATGCAGTTCACTTTAGTGTATATCAAACAAACAATATAGAAAGGTAAAGAGAAGGATAAGAGAGAATTAACACACAAGATTTATATTGGTTCAGCCAAATTCATGTGCCTACATCCAGTCCTTAGAAAACCAGCTGAGATTTTTATATTACCAAATAATCTTTCTTTTACCCTAGTCTCTTCAAACTAGATTACAAGTATTATTTTTACTCTTAGCCTCTTTAGGCTCTTTAGTACTTTCTCACAAACCATTATCAAGTCAAGGATACAAGAAGAGATTGAGTTTATGTTTGGGTTGTCTCAAATCACTCAAAAAGTGTATAAATAGTAAGATTACGGAGTTGAATGATCTTTATAAACCGATAAAATCTAGATGCAACTCAATGAAATAGTAAAGAATAGACAAAGATGATTAGAAAGGTGTAAGAGTGATCAGAATGGTTGTATCTTCACAATAATAATGCATCTCAAAGTCACTCTTCTCATATTAGCTCCTTATACTTAGTCATTCAAAAACTAGCCGTTGGGAGCATTAAATGTTACTATAGCATCGCAGGTTGTTAAATCTGTTGGGCTTGTCCTGCTATTCTAGCACAACAGCTTTTGATAGCTTTTGGTTCAGACTTTTGTCTTTTTTCTAGCGATACTCAGAATGGTGATGAGAATGGTTGTTCTACGATCTTTCTAATAGAATTTCTTGCATTTTGGCTCTCCTCATTTTCTTTAATTTATATTGTCCATAGAAAAGTGTCGAGTATCTAGCCATGGATTTGACATTTATCATCCCAACCAACACATGTTGATGAAGGAAGTGGTTTGATTAGTTGACTTAAGTTGGTTTCTCCATCAGAATGGTCTGTCTCCATCTTTTGGATCAAAAATACTATCAAGCTGTACAATACGCTCAAAATGATGGTAAGAGCAGTAATTTAATAATTCTTTTAACCTATTTATAAATCAAAAAACAGTTATTTTTATGGCTTTAGAGCTCACAAGCTAAGCTTCGGAACAAAAAACCATGATCCCTATATCGCATCTCTGCTCAAAGAGAGACTGATGTTATTCTATCTAAAAATCCAATGCAGCTGGGTCCAATAATATATTCACAAAAAAGATAAGAATATTATAGAAGGTTTAATGTTGCGATATTGTTTCTAGTTATAATTTGCAATCCACATATTATCTACGAGGTCATCCATACACGCAATGGAGTGGTACCGCAAATAATATGTGGATTGCCAATTAATTATTATTAGCAAGGATATATTCATATTAAATCTTCTATGATATTCTTTTGCTTTTTGTCAATATATTATCAAACCCAACTGTATTAGGTCTCTAGCAAAAATAAAATCAGTCTCCCTTTGTGCAGAGTTGCGTTATAGGAATCATGGTTTTTGGTTCCAAAGCTTGGCCATCCAAATCCAAGAGAGTGTGAAACAATAGATCCTATACAACATCTCATCTTCACATGGGCCCTCTAATGTATAATCTGTTACACTATTTAAAGGTGCATAGATAAGAATACGATTATCCTTATTATGTTTTTAAAGCTGGAGGTTAGATTCTACGATTGTCTTAGTCTTTTCCATACCTAGAGGTTTGTGAATCACAAAAGGCGACGCGTCTTTGCAACCAAGAATAATCTTGGTTGAAAACTCATGCTCCTCATTAAGAGTGCTAGACTTGGGCACTAAAGCATTAGTTTTAATGTGTCTCTTTTTGGATGACTCATATGGAAAAAGGAACGTGGGTCCAAAGTTTTTTGTCACCTTAACTACATGACATAACTTTCTTATATTGATCCTATTATACATGAAGTGAACATAATAGATATTTCTATTCTATTTCCGTGGCACATATGAAATTGAGGATTAGACTTCACATATACCTTGTTAGCTTCAACACAATGGATAAATCTATGATAAATGAGTGTAGCGCTTTTATCTTTTTCAGAGGTTAGTTTGTCAAAATATCACCCATGAACTTGATTGGCAAAGGTGAAATGCCCATGTTCATGGGTGATAAATTACTTAACAGCAACGAAGCTTACTGAAAGCTAGACCTCAGTAGCGTCAATATGGTATATAGAGCAATGGGTATTTGGGAGGATGCCTCATGTGGCCTTTGATGGTCAATTTAAGTATGCTTGTAATCATGAATGAGTCCTTGTTTAGGGACGTTAACAAGGTGGTGCTAGGAGTCCTCCCTCATCGTAGGTCCTTGTCGTAGCTTGTTCTCCAGTGAGAAGTCAATATCCACGGGTACCTAATTAAATTAACAAAAAATATAGAATCAAGAAAAAAATAAAATAAAGAAATTCTATCTAAAATTTCAAAATTACCCAATATGTAAATCGTAAAATATAGTGTCCTAAATTGATTGACAGATTGGAATGTTTATCATGAGGAAAGATATTTCTATGTTTTAAGAAAACAAATTAAACATTCAACGCATAAAAATTGGGAACTGAAATTAGTACCTGGCGCTTGAGGTTGCTACCTATTTGGCTAGTTGTTAACTGAAGAATTGGTGAACTAAAGACTTGGATCTACTTAGTTAAGGTGGTTTGCATTCTGCCTGAAGACTTGTGTCCTTGCCTGTGCACCTTATCAAAGAATATAAGGAGATTTGCTTACCATTTGAAGACTATAAGGAGGTTTATATCTTTTCTCTTCAGTAAGTAGAGGTGGGGAAGAAAGAGTTGAGCGGCCGGAATGAAAAGCTAAATGATTAGGGTGTGTATAAATACCTGCTCCACAAAGAAGAAGAAACCCTGATACCCGACCCATCACAGGAACATACCCACGAATACCTAATTATATGAGAAGTTTTCCCATCCCTATAGCCGTTACCCAAAGAGGCCAGAAAAAAATGTAACCAGTGGATGCCATATTATTCAAGAAATATCATGCAAATTAATGGCAATTAATGACATGCATATCAATGAAAATTAGTGCAATGCCAATTAGATATAATTAATTCTGTGCCTAATCAATAAAGATTAATGTTATGTTAATCAAAGGAAATTAATGCTAATTAAGGAAATGCCAATGTATGAAGGATGCGGTCAATGTCTTGCAACATAGGATATCATGGTTTGTAATGTTGAACAATGAGCATGAAGCATAGGAGCATGGGATGTTGAATTAAGGTGAGTCATCTATGCAAACTGATCCTGTGAGTGATATAAGAATCAAATTAAATTTAATATGTCAACAAACAATTTTTTTATCAATTATTTAATTTAATTAATAGATCATTTTCATTTTACATCAATCATTAATTCTTTTAATTAAAATCTACTAACCCATAATTAATTTCTAGACAAACTATGTGGCTTTGATTCTTCAATTAGTGAAACGTAAAGTACTTCGGGTAAGTCAACCTTGTAAATATTTTCATTTAATTCATTGTTTAATATTTGAGAATATTTTAATTTAATTTTTTGCTTGATATCTTGTGAACATTTTTCATCTAATTCATTGTTTGATTATTTTCTAAATATTTTTAATTTGATTCATTACTTGTTATTTTGGGAATTTTTAATTTAGTTCACTATTTGTCATTTGTAAATATTTGTAACTTAGTCTTTTAATACTTTAATTTGATCTTTGTGGGGTAAATTAAATATTTAGAGGTTTTTAATTTATACAACTAGCTTTAGGGTAACTGTTTTAGAATGAATGTATCAAAAATGTAGTAGGATTAAATTTCCACTCTTTCCTGTGTATAAATTGGCTTTTTAAATCTAACTTTGTTTCACAAACTGGTTTTAAATTCTTAAAAAGGGTTTTTGCCAATTATTTACCTTACCCAAATAAAAATTGGTAGCGACTTCCAAAAATATATTTCTATAAATCTTAGTTGCTTCTCCTATCACGGCACTTTCTGGGTATGTCGTGACATATACTATAAGTGTTATTATTAAGAATGTGAGTTTGAAAACCATTTAATCACATATTGTTCTATATTGAAACTAATCAAACTCAATCTAGAATATATGTGTGCAAGGGAATTACAGCCTAGCCTAGGAGGACTCAAGCTAAAATCCTGGATGGGATTTTAGAGGCATCTAAAGGCATGGATACCGCAGTTTAGGACATAGACAGAATCACAAGCTGCTATTGTCCAAGCCATTCAAAATTTGCAAGAGACAAGAAATAGGGATGAACAAAGGAGGAATCAAGGGGAGAATGAGGAGGCAGGTGATGTTGAAGGTGACCTTAGCACAAGAAAGGGGTTGAATTGTGCTTAAAAAACATTTTTTGTTCCAAGTAGTTTAACACTTCTTCTTAAGTAATACTTGGATATGAGACTTTATTAGAACAATGATGATAATGCATGTCAATATTTAAAGCACATACGTCACTAGTATTCTATCTTACCAAAAGTGGAAAACTTCTTATTAAGCTAAGACTTAGAAAGATATTTTTACACACTTATAAACTTTACCTAACGGATTAAAACAATTCTATTCAAATTAAATCAATCAAAAAGTGCAGAAAGGTAACGAGAAGGGTAAGAGAGAGAGTCAATACACGTGATCTATACTAGTTCGGCCAAATCCACGTGCCTTCCTCCACTCCCCAACACACCCATTGAGATTTTTATATCACCAAGTAGTCTTTTTTTCAACTTAACCTCTTTAAGCTGGATTACAAGTATTCTTTTCACACCTAGTCTCTTCAGGCTCATCAGCACTTTTTCAAAGACCACTATTGAGCCAAGGATATAAAAAGAAATTGAGTTTGTGTTTGGATTGCTCTCAAATCACTCAAAAGAGTGTATAAACAGTAAAATTACTAAGCTAAATGATCTCAACAAATAGATAAATTTGGATGCAACTCAATGTAATAGTAGAAAATGAACAGAGATGATCAGAATGGTGTAGGAATGATTAGGACGGTTGTATATCAACAAAGATGTTACATTTGAAAGTCTCTTTTCTTCTCAAATCAGCTCCTTTTATATAGTCATTCAAAAAACTAATCTTTGGGTGCATTAAATGCCACTTTAGCATCGTAGGTTGTTAAATCCGTTGTGTTTGTCCTATAGCACTAGCACAATAGTTTTTGATTCAGAACTTTGTCTTCTTCCAATGATACTTAGAATGGTTAGAATGAGGATGAGAATGGTTTGTTCCGCGACCTTTCTAACCAAATTTATTGCATTTTGGCCTCCTCATCATTTTTAACTTAGATTGTGCACTTGAAAATCATTCAGTGTTAAGCATCGAATCTTTGATTTGAATATTGATTTGCTAATCAACGCATGTACAAGAAGGAAGTGGCTTGATTAATTATCTTTGACCTAGTTTTTTTCCATCAAAATGGTCTGTCTTCATCTTTTTGATCAATAATACTTTCAAGCTGTATAACATACTCAAAATGATTGTGAGAACAATATTACAACAGTACTCAAATTGTTTGTCAATCATCAAAATGTTAGTTATTGCTTATGGCTTTGGAGCTTACAAATGTAGCAGGAGGAGTAGGGTCTTGGGGGAATCAAAACAACCAAGTCCTAGCTAAATTCTGGAAAGCCAAACCTCAAGCTTTTCATGGAGATTATGAACCTGTCATTGCTGAAAGGATGATTTTCCAACTAGAGAAGATATTCCAAGTGATGGATTTGTAGTGATGAACAGAAGGTCGCTTTGGCTGTGTATATGTTAGAAGGAGAGGCAAAGTATTGGTGGAGAGGAGCAAGGAGGTTTTTGGATGCAAATGGGACTCACTCAAACTACCTTCTTCGACAAATGCTTCCCAGAGAGTATGAAGAATGAGATAGATGCTGAATTTATTCAAGTTAGACAAGGAGATGTGACTGTAGGATAGTATGAAGCTAAATTTGAAGAGCTGTCTAAGTTTTTGTTTTTCTTATATCAAGAATACACATGATGACATCTAGAAGGCCATAAAGTTTCAGTAGGGACCGAGACCTGAAATTAAGAGAATGCAGCAACATTAGATATTAAAAAATATGCCAAGTTAGTAAACAAACATTGGATAGCAGAGAAGAGCCTCCTGGTGTCTGAGTGTGATCAAAGAAATGCTTATAAGAGGGGCAAAGAAAATAAGCAACAAAGAGAAGGAATCCAAAGAGCAAAAACAAATCCAGGAGGAGGAAGTTTTAGTATTAGTAACAAAGGAAAAACAACCTCAGCAGGGGAGACAGGGAGACAAAGGACCCAATTGCAAGTAGTGAGGAAAGCCACATAGGAACAAACCATGATTAGTTGGACAAAATGTGTGCTACAAGTGTGGCAAGCCAACTATCCCTAGCGGAACAAACCAATCCACATGCACATGCCTACTGGTTCGGCCAAATCCACTTGCCTTACTGTCCAACATAGGAACAAACCTTGATTAGTTGGAATACAGGAATAAGGATCACAATAAGAAAGGGTTACGGAAGACATATATCAGGACAAATTTATTTTGCTTTTTTTTTTTAAATTTTTTTTTGTTATTGGAACAATGAGTGAGAGGGAAAAAAGATTTTTGTCTCAAAATTAAATATTTGAAAATAAAACCAACCAATTATTAATTAGAATAGACTGTGTAAGACTTGTACCCTTGCCAAGGCTAGAGTTTATGAAAGAAAGGGCATGAAAAGGCCCAAACAAGTGTTTAAAGGTTTACAAGAATCAAGGATCATATTTTCACTAGCATTTTGAGAACAATGACCACTACTTTAGCAAACTTCTACAAAACAATCACTTTTTTTTTATCTACTTTCATTTTTTGCTTTTTTTTCACTTTTTTTCATTTTCATTTTTGAT
Source organism: Castanospermum australe (assembly GCA_019955255.1). Lineage (NCBI taxonomy): Eukaryota > Viridiplantae > Streptophyta > Magnoliopsida > Fabales > Fabaceae > Castanospermum > Castanospermum australe. Next base: position 139,255 of record NSJW01000621.1, on the reverse strand, counting down.
TTTTTGTGCTTTTTTGTCTTCTTTCCTTCTTTTTTTTTTGCTTTTGATATATTTTGAATAACTCTAAATTATGCAATGGTCATTCAATAAATGCCACCTTTCTTTTTGAGCTAACCCTCAATGTGAGGGTGATCCTTATCCAAGGTTATTCAAAGAAAATTTTTTAGGCTCAAAATAGGTAGCAAATGATAATAATTTATTTTCAAGGTAGAGAAAGATGGTCATTCTTCATTTCAAATCATGGTTGCCAATTTTAAAAATTAATTTCAAGACAAAAATTATCCCGGTAGAGAATGCGAAGAATTTATTGAGTGAAGATGGGATGATGTAATGACTAAAGAAACAACTCAAAATTCACGAAGATTGACATAGGATGCCTTCATAATGGAACCAAAATTTACATAAGACACTGAAGTATCAAAACAAGAGTACAAGCATAAAATTGTTAACCAACATGCCGACTCAAGCTTCCTTAACATGATAACTTTCAATAGGGAGATTATAGGTAATAAGGACAAATATGAAACAAGGTACAGTGTCAAAAGAATATGAAAAATGGGAGCAAAATGATATTTCCCTTGAACATTTCAATTTTAAGGCAGCAAAAGGCATTGGCAGAGGATTTCAAGGGCATAGGGTAGCAGCTACCCCCAAACTTCTTAGTTTTTATATGGCCCTTCTTAAAAAAAAAAAAATATTCTCACTTCCAAATTAACCATGCATTGATTCTTATAAAATATATGCAATCAATACTAATGTTTTTCTAGTCTCTTCCTCTCACATTGGAACAAATTCATCGTGATTCAATTAGATACATAATAATTTTGATGACACAATTAGATAAGCCCAACTTATAACTTTTTGTTTTTGATATTGTCATTTTTTTACATTTATGTAGAAAGTTCATTTTTCAATTTATGATATTTTTTCTTTCCAATTAAATAGAAACTCCATCCTTAATTTTTAGAATTTTTTTATATCAAATTAATTATTATCATATAATTGATTCTCGTGAATATACACTTAAAAAATAATAATTAAAATTTGAAATATAAAGAAAAAAATAAGAATTTTTTAAATAAAAGTCTTCAGTTCCATTTTCATATAAACAAAAAAATTATAATTTTGTTAAGATGCTCCAACATTCTTAAAAATTGGCTATTTATTTAAGAGTAAAAAGAAAAAGTATTTATTTGAATGCATTTTAAAGTGAAATACAAATATTACTTTTGTTTAGCTATTTTTGCTAAATTAATTTGCTCAAAGTATAAAATAGATAATATTTTTATTAAAAAATTTAATTAATATTTTTGCCCTTCCAAACTTTTTAATTCAAGTTATGCCAATGGTAATAGGGCTCACAACAAGTTCAAGTTGATAGTCATTGGTAAATGGTCAAGAATTGGGTGATGATGTGAATGGGAGGATGTTTGGAATGGACCTTAAACCAGAACAACTTGTGATATGACACAATAACTATTTATGAGAAGTTAAAATATTTTGGATTGAAAAAAGTTGACTAAAAATCTTGCAAAAATTTGTTTTAAAGCTTTTTTCTTATATTTATTTTTGTTTTTTTTAAATAAATGAAAATAGAAATTCAAAATGGTAAGTCGATTTTTTTATTTAAGAAAATGTTGAGAGAAAGAGAAAATGTAATTTTTAATAATGTTTTGTTTTTGTTAGATTGCATGCATTTTGAAAAGCAAAATTGTGAATTGATCTTCTAAGAAATTTATGGAAAGACTATGAATGAAATTTGATAAAAGTGAAGATAGATCAAAAGGTGGAAAGCAAACCTGGAAATTGAATTTACTGTAATTTTTTTTTAAATTGGAAAACAAATGAAGGAAGAAGGAAGAGATCAGTGACAACCCAAACCCTCAAGCTTCTTAAACAAGACAAGTCCTAAGACTGAAAAATTCTATCCTTTTTATTTATAAAGACTAGGCTCTAAATATATGGACAACTTATAGACCTAGTCTAACAATGCAAAGCTTCCAAGGACAGTTCTAGATCCTTGAGAAAATGATTCCCAGATTGCCTTTATCAAAATGATAGAGACCCATTTCCATAAACTCAATCACAAGAACGAATAAACCTTCCAATACAATCATGTTTATGATACCTATTACAATAACTGTCAAGTGGGCACAATGCTTACAATAACATCATTGAACCTCCTATCTAATCCTAAGGCTTGCACAGGCTCGAGTATAGAACCCTAAAGTGTGTGAGGTCAAATGTGTTATTAGAATCTAACAATCACTAACTATCCATCACATAAATAATAAATTTAATGAGGGCTGTCAAAATGGGCCAAACTCATCGAGCTGGCCCGTTTAACCACAAGAAAAATGCAAGTCGAGTTTCTAAAATTATGATCCATATAAATGTGAGAATTTTTGGATCGGCCTATTTAACCTGCGAATTAAACGGATAGGGCTCGTTTACTCGCAGGCCTCGCCTATTTTTTTAATGAATTTTTTTAAAGTATATAATTATACTCATAAAATATACTCTTTGACCTATTTCTCCTAGATCCTAATACTGACATGCCAATACACTGATTTTCTATTATTGTACTTGTCAATTCGGTTTAGATTTTACTCAATATTTAAATTATGTAATGTATTTGTGGATTTGGTTTTAACTTTAGATAATATTTAAATTATGTTATGTATTTGTAAATGTGATTTTGAACTATATTTAAATTATATAATTAATTTGACAAGTTCCTTTGATGATTAAGTGAGTTTAAATATTTTTTTAATATTTTAAAAAAAAAAATAAAAATGTAAAAAAAAAATTGTGCTGGCCGACTCAAGACCCACGAGTTCATGCAAGGCGAGTTGGGCTGATTTTTTTTAATCCGCTTAAATGCAGGTAATTTTGGCTCAGCTCATTTGACAGCCCTACAATCAACACATGATAAATATATCACAAAAATAGTCTATCTTAAGGTTTAAGAATATACATCAACAAATCATGAAAAATTAAAAAGTAAACACACTACAATCACAAAATATGGGATAAGAGAAATATGTAAAGGTTATAAAAATTCGTATAATTAAATCTAATAGGCTTGACTCTTCAACTAGTTCCCAGTAGAGTCGCCATCTATCACAACTATCCTAAAATAATTTTGAGAGCCGTCACCAATTTTTATTTGGGCAGAAAAAATTATTGGCAAAATTTTTTTTAAACAATTCAAAAATAATTTGCAAAACAAAATTTGTCCACGTTACCCCTGATGCATTTGTCCTAAGACAATTAACTTAAAACTAGTTGTGCAAATCATTTTATCCCACAAAATCAAATAAAAGATTAAAAAACTAATAATAAATTAAATTAAAATATTTAAAAAATGAACAACAATTAAAGTATTCACAAAATATCAAGTAATAAATTAAATTAAAATATTTTAAACATATCAAATAATAAATTAAATGAAGATATTTACAAAGTTGACTTATCCAAAATGCTTACATATCCCCAATTGAGAAATCAAAGTTTCATAATTTATTTTAAAAATATTTGTTGATTATAAGATTTTAATTAAAGACCTTTTTTTTAAAATTTTTTTTTATGTGATTTCAAATTTTTTTGACTTGATTAAATAAGCAAACATGACTCCACGTGGCCTCTAAATGAACTCTCTTTCCTTTTTAAGGAATTATTAAATGTTGTGTTTATTATTTAACTACTGTTATTTATTATGATTAAAAGAAACAAATAAAACAAAGGTCCTTGACAAAAAAAAATGAGAACAGATAACCAATAAAGATAAAATGAAAGTGATGCAAACATATAAAAAGCAGGACAATGACAAAAGACGCAAAGAGCTATTCTCGTAATGTGCAACAAAACAATAATAATAATAATAATAATAATAAAACTAAATTCCTAAGAAACTAACGAAGTAAAGAATGAATAGGAAAAAAAAAAAAAAATCAGCCACTACATGGGTAACAAAATGGCCTGTAACACTTCTCGAAAAGCAACTTGGGTACATGGCTGAAGAGTTTTCTCTGGACAGCAGGGCAGGGGCTCAGCGAGGTTCGTTTTTAGTCAAGTTTCTGAAATTCGGATGTGGTAAAAATAATATATAATTAAATATGTATATTTATATTATATTTATATTTATATATATATAAAAATTTTATGTATTAATATTTATATATATTAAAATAATATATAATATATATATATCATACATTTATTATTTGTATCATCTTTAGTATTTAATTAATTTTAAATATTTATTTTATTTTCATTCTTTCCATTTATAAGATATTAAGATTGTTTTTTTTTAATAATTATATTTTATACGAAATCTATTTATTTATAATAAACTCTTTATATAACTTTTTATATTGACAGATATCAAAATTAAAATTTTTAAATTTAATATGTTAAAAATATTTTTTTTAATTTAATGAAATACTAATGTGTGTAAATTTATTAAGACTTAAAAATAATTTATTCATTTTTTAATTAAAGTGTAAAATATATATTTGTTTGAAAAATGATATTACAATTTAATATAAGTATATAATCTATATTATATATAATGAAAACTTTTTCATTTGGTCTTCATATTTTACTTTTTTTAAAATGTCATTAATAATCAATTAAATATAAATAAATAAAATATTAAAATTGTAAATTAATAATTATTTTTGGTAACCACCTCTTGAACAACATTTCTCCCTTCTCTTTCTATCTCTATTTTTGGTCATCATTTTTTTTGGTAACCAACATTTACAGTTATCTATGTCTATTTTTTTTCTTTTTTGTCATCATTTTTCGTATTTAATTGTATATCATTTGGAAATTTTTTTTAAATAAATCAATCTTTCTATTTTATTTGTCATTTCATAATTATTTTTTGGTATATAAAATTTTTAAGAATCAAATTATAATTTTTATATTTAAAAACATAATTTATTTTTATTACATTAATATTTTTAATAAATATATATAAGTATAAAAAAATAAAAAATATAAATTTAGAATCACTTATGCTAGTATATATAACAGACATATAATAGTCAGAAGTTGTAAATAGTTCAGTGGCTAACTAACTGGATACTAGCCAAAGGAATGAGCTGCGATTCTTACCCAATCAATTTGCCAATTGTATGGCTTTTTTTTTTACAGTATATTAGAAAGAACGAGCATTATATAACTAAAAGCATATTCTATAACAAAAAGCATTACTTGGTTTCGGAACCGTTGCTGGTTCATCCGGTTTGCTGGGTTCGTACCCTATTCAACAGTCTAACAACCGCTAAATGAAAAGCGGTTCTAGTTATTTGACTAGATCGGTCCGGTCCAGTTTTTAAAACACGGTTTTTAGTGGCTTTCGAATGGGATCAAAGAGAGTCGACTTCTGATTGCAAGCTGTTGCCTCATTTACATGATTGATGGTCTACTGTAACTTGCATTCTCAAAATTTTGAAAATAGAGTATACTCAAAGTGATGCAGATCTAAACCAGTAAGTGTGCTAATTAAGAACATGAAGCTATATATGAAAACAACGAGATTTTACCCACAATCCATGATTTGAGACAGACACAGACCTTTCCAGGAACTTGCAACCAAGCACCCCCTTCTCAGTGGGTCAATGGGGTTAAAGTTGATCCTTGGTCAGTGGGTATGTGGGTAGCGTGAACCTCGCTTGGCGGTCAAATATGCGGATGTAAGAATGAGGAAATAAAACAAAAATAGGAGAATGAAAGAAAACTTTACTGGTGCTAGAAAGAGAAAAAGGAAAATAATAAAAAAGAGGAAAAAAGACAAAAGTAATAAAGATACTTTTTTTTTTCAAAATTAATTAAGGAATAAATTATTTGTATATTTTTATTACAAAAATAAAAATAAAATTAGTCTGAACAAAATTGAGTGCTAATAGTAAGCCCCATTTGCTTGCCTTTAAGAATAGATTTAGCTAAGCAAATAAACAAGCAACCAATTTTCTTCGTGCACCCTTTTATTAAACAAATTCAATTTTTTTAATGTAATTCTAAATAATAGAAAAGATCAAATTAGGTGCTAAAAAAAACTTAAGAAAACAATTATTGAAAAGATGCAAAACAAATAAATTGGGTTACTCAAGACATTGAAAAAGATCATCCGAGTCAAAATCTGAAATTAGCAAACAGGGTAACTCAGGACCCAAGAAAAAATCATTCAGGTGGAAACCCGAAGTAAGTAAACGAGAAAAAACAAAAAAGCAAAGTTAGAACCATTGGAACCCGATGTTGAATGACCATTTGCCATCTCAAAATAAAGTCAGAAGCACTGGTCAAATGGAAAATCAAGAGTAACACCACCGAAACTCCAGAAGAAATGTGTCAGCCCCAAAAAAACACAACTAAAGGTACTAGAGAACACCAAATCATACTATTCAATCTTCAACCTACCTCTCAAAAACCAGAAACATCACTGGGCTTAAAAGAAAACCCCACACCACACCTAAAACGCAACAATCTTGGTTAGCCGCCACTCCCAGACCTGCAACACACTTGGTCACACCTTTTTGGCCGGTGACAACACCCCTCCTGGTCACCAGCAATGCCACCCACGGTATCGTTGGCTATGAATTAAGCATTGGTCATGAAAACCCCTGCCCAAACACCAAAAAATGCACCAAATCGTGCTCATTAGGGAACAAAAATTTTTTTTGGCACCTGGAGATGTGTAGATTGCTAGATTTTGAGCAAGAAAATAGTTATTTTTTTCGAATTTTTTTGTTGGGCAAAAGAAGCTAGGGCTTTGTAGGATTTCTCTAACCAGCTTTGATTACCAAGTTAGAGAAGATGAAGATAAAATTAAGAATGGGAAAATGAGTAACATACTATTGTTGAAGGTGACCTCGACACAAGAAGGGAGGTTGAATTGTGCTAAAAAACTTTTTGTATTCTAAAAAATTTGACACTTCTTCTCAAGTAGCATTTGGATATTCAAAATGGTTAGTCAGAACAGTTTATAATACTCTATTAGAACAGTGAGAAGAGTGAATGTTGAAATTTAAAAGTGAGTCAATAGAGCTATTTCTTACCAAAGTGGAAAATTTCTTATTAATCTGAGGCTTAAAAAGATATTTTTACTCAATTATAAACTTTACATAATTGATTCATGCGTTTCACTTCAAAGTATATGAATCAAACAATACATAAAGGTATAGAGAAGGGTAAGAGAGATTCAATACATAGGATTTATACTGGTTCGGCCAAATCCACATACCTACATCTAGTCCCTAGCACACTAACTGAGATTTTTATATCACCAAGTAGTTTTTCTTTCACCCTAACCTCTTTAAGCTAGATTACAAGTATTGTTTTCACACTTAACCTCTTTAGGCTCTTTAGCACTTTTCTCATAGACCACTATCGGGTCAAGGATACCAGAAGAGATTGAGTTTGTGTTTAGGTTATACTCAAATCACTCAAGGAGTATATAAATCCAAACAATAGATTTAGCTCATCTAAAGTGAGGGGTTCACTTTAAATGGTAAAGTGAGGAGTATTAACTATTAATCAAAAAATTAATAGTTGAGATCATGATAAAATACTGCACATATATAACAAATTATGAGGTTGTTATAATCTACTTGATTTTCTCATCAAAGGTTAATAATCTTCACTTTATCCTCTAAAGTGAATCGCTCACTTTAGAGGAGCCAAATCCATAAACAGTATGATTACAAAGTTAAATGATCTCTACAAACAAATAAAATATGGATGCAACTCTATCTAACAATAGAATGAAAACAAAGATGATTAGAATATTGTAGAAGTAATAAGAATGGTTGTTTCTCAAGGATGCTGCATTCAAAAAAGCTTATTTCTTCTTAGATCAGCTCTGTATATATAGACATTCAAAAAACAAGTTGTTAGGTGCATTAAATGGTATTGTAGCATTGCAAGTTATTAATCCATTGTGCTTGTCCTGGAGCTTTAGAACAATAGCTTTTGGCAGCTTTTGAATCTTAAACTTGTCTTCTTCCAATGATACTCAAAATGGTGATGATAATGGTTGTTCTGCAACCTTTCTAATCAAACTTTTTGCATTTTGGCTCTTCCCATCATTTTTAACTTGGATTATGCACTTGAAAAAAACATTCTTTGTTAAGTATTAAGTACTTGATTTGACACCTGACTTGACAATCAACGCATGTGTATGAAGGAAATGACTTGATCAATTGTCTATGAGCTAGTTTCCTCCATCAAAATGGTCTACATCTTTTTAATCAATAATTCTTTTAAGTTGTAGACCACACTCATAATGATTGTGAGAGCAATAATTTTAAACTATTTTTCAATCATTAAAACTTAGTTAAATTTTTTGGCTTTAGAGCTTACAGTTGTTAATCTCCCTGACTCTATATTTACATGAAAATTTATGAAAAGATAGAGATGAGTATAGGAGAGAAAGGCCCGGCCTAATAACAGAAAATAAGAACAAATAACAGTCTAACCCTTATTTTCTAACATCATCCTCCATATATTGGACTTGGACCCTATTCTTATAGAGCTTGCACTGAGGCGGATTGTGCACATGATTAGGACATTGATGATGATGACTTTTGCGCAAACTCTTGATCTTCTTTTCCTACCCTTGATGTATTTTGTTTTATTTATCAATTATTTCAAATAATTTTTTTAGCATTTGTAACAGTACTTCTAGAGATTTTGTTAAACAAATGACATTTTTTATATTTATTCAATAACTCTGAGTATATTTGGAGATTTCTTGGTTTGATTCTATTGTTTATATGTAGGTGAAAACAATTAGATAAGTATTTGAAGAATTAGAATAGGTTATTTTACAATACTGGAAGATCAACAATGAAAATTTCTGTCTCTGAATATTAAGTGGTTTTCATTTAAAGAAGTAATGCACTGTCTCATCTATTCAAAGATAGAAATTTTCATCATTGAATATTAATTGGACACCATTTTTTTTACACTGGAGATGGAAACTAAAACATTTTGCGATGGAATATTCTGTCTCTAACTATTATCTTGGACATGGTTTTGTGTGCTCTTTAGACGTAGAATTTTTATTTTTGGAAATAGAATAAAATCGTCTCTAAATAGTGATGGATTTGATAATCTATATCTAATTTAGCAATGACACTTCACCGATGATTTTTGTTCCATGTCTAATTCCATCTCTAAATCCATTAGTGACGGAATTTTTATGATTAAGAGACAGATTTTTTCCGTCTCTAAAACTAAAATTTCTACTAGTGGCTGGTTATGTCTATAGCTTAACAAAACAGGTGTTGAAACTCAGATAAGTTATTTTTTCCCCTTATTTTTATAAGTTAGAAGTCAATGTTTTCAAAAAATAAGCATTCACAATAGCTATAAACATTTTGGCCTGTAACTAAGCTTGACAACTTTTATTTGATCTATGGATACCTTGCTTCGCACGGGTCTAATTTTTACCTCCACACTAGACTTGTGGCGGGCTAGGCTTGGCTTTTTTTCTTTTATGTTTGTTGGGCAATTTTATTACAGATTTTAGAGTAACCTACCCAACCTGCCAACCCCACATCTATTATTATATAAGCTAAAAAAACAAGTTTTGAACTTCGCATTAAGTTATTGCTGTCTTATTTTCATAAGTTAGAAATTAAAGTTTATGGATAAGTAAGCATATGAAATAGTAGTTGCGCGTATGACTGCTGCTAATATAACATCATTACACTATTTAATAGCAGCGGAGCATGACCACTAGTAAAATGACCATTATTGCAGGTCAATTTTATTATAGTTTCATAAATAGCTAGGACATAGGAAATTCCATCAACTCATGCGTAACGTGCAAGATGAGTGTTGCTCTCCTTAGCACCATTGCTAGTGTTAGTGGTGGGTTCCAAGGTTGAATGGAAAGACCAAGAAAGAACATCGTGTGTTTCAATGTGGTCTAGGCTCTCTGCATTAGCAGCAGAGAAACCAACTCTAACCCACCGCAAAAGAATACTCTTCAAATCAACAACAGCAGTGATGACAGAACTTAGTTCATTCTCAACATAATGTAGAGAGGAAGTTAATGTTTTGATGGGGACTTCGTAGTTTATGTTAACATTGGCTACTTCCCCATCCCTCCTTTCCCATGACATGGTTTTATTTGACTTGATAGTGTCGATATCAATGCCAACATGTTGACTAGTTGGATCCCAGTCTTGGTTAGAGATGATAGTGTCAAATTCGACTACAACAATAATTGAACCCACCAGATAAATGGAAAGGGATTTTATAATCTTATGGTGCAAGAAAGAAGGCAAGACCATTAGTAGTTATTTTTGCTTGTGCTGCTTTCATGACAAAGGATAAAGAAGTCTCAAAGCTTATCACCCTACCTGTGTTGCCATCCCAAATGTTAGTGAAACCAGGGCATCACCTTGAAGGAGTAGATCCTCTTGGTTTGGCACGAACTTGGTGAAGGCAAAAGAAAGGTCATTTAATGAATTCACTTTGTTGGGTTGCAAGAGGAAGAAAGCTATGGAGGTGAGTAGAAGAACAGAGAATGGTTTTTGGGTTTGCAAGAGGTGTGGCCTTGATTTGGAAGTAGCCGTAGTATACTTGAATTAAACCTTGATGCACAATGGGGGAAGCCATTGTTATGTATTTTATACTAGTCAATAACATCCCAATGTTTTAATTTGAATACAAAATTAAGAAATAAAATGAAAAGGAAATGGGACAAGTGAAGGGGATAGGTATGTACTATAGTAGGAGAATAAAAGGAAAGATTTCACATCACTCTTTTATGCAGGTGCAAATGCAGATCAGATTAATCAAGCAATGAGAAAGACATCAATTAATGTTTGAATTTAATGGTGTCGCAAGTAGATATAATAAGTATGATTAATGATCATATAGCAACTCAAAAGGCACATGCATACTAAATATGCAAATATGCATCTTGGAAGTTGAGAGCACTTTTATAGTAATTAATAAGTTTTATGGTGTAAAGCTATAGTAAATTGTGCCTAGGAAATTGTACTGTAGTAAATGCTATTTGAATTTCCCATTCAAATGTAAATTGAAAGGTCTTAGCTTACATTATAAAAGCTAAGCCCCAGCCTTGCTAAAGGATCTTTTGACTCTTATTCCAAAATTAATGACCATATTTGTAGTATCACGTAGCTAGTGTATTTGTTTTTTGTGATGCTTGCTCTATTTCAATTGTTAGTTTTTTGGCGGTATCGAGTTGTGGTGAGCCTAAACACATGTTTGTTTAAACATCTCTCTCTTCTTGATCCACACTATTTCTTTTCGTCGCTTTCATTCCTATACAAGACCATAATCGCATCACTATTATTACTCTTGCATGTGACAAGATAAGAAAGTTTCAATATAGAATTTCCCTAACCGTATTTCCATAGGGAAATAACCCCAAAGTACCGATCAATCAAGTGTGTATGCAAGTAGAGATCACTTACACCTTTAAATAACCTTTTTTAAATATTGAATTTCACCAATTCAGCCTTTGAATTGAAAGTTATCACATGATAGATCAAACTTATAAAACTTCACAAAATTTAAAAATTAATTTATACTACATTATTTTAACGTATAAATATATTTTTAAAATATAAATAATATCAAGTATTATATTAGATATCTATGAATGTATAATTTATCTTAAATTGCATATATATGATCATCACAATAGTATCATATTAATCAGTAATATGATTGGCAATTTTGTTTCCTATAAAAAGTTATTCAATAGTATAAATGTAGAAGATAACTCTTAGAGTAAATGGATTCCCATTTGTCTTATATAAATGAGTTTAATTTGATACATAATAAAACTCTTTTATATTATCATTTAATTATGTGATGCTCTATATTATTAAAAGAGTTTCAATCTAATAATAACTAAATGATATATGTCACTCTTTAATAATATTGGAACATGTGATTGAATAATAAAATACATTTTTTGTTATTTATAATAATTTAAATTCAAACTCTTCTTTTACACACACACACACACACACACACACACACACACACACACATATATATATATAAAAGATTTAATATGCATTCTTTATGTTCTTATTATGTAAATGAAAATAATTTTCTTCAAATAAACAAACTAAAAGAGACGGAAAGTATGAAATAGAAAAACACAGGTCATGGTGAAAGCAAAAAATTGAAACAACAGAAGAGAGAGAGAGAGAGAGAGAGAGAGAGAGAGAGAGAGAGAGAGAGAGAGAGAGAGAGAGAGAGAGAGAGAGAGAGAGAGAGAGAGAGAGAGAGAGAGAGAGAGAGAGAGAGAGAGAGAGAGAGAGAGAGAGAAGTGTTGCTAATTGTGGTTCTTGAAAATGCAAAGGTAGTTGGAAGAACATATCACAGTGTTAACACGAAAAAAATTACAGAATTGGTTGACTCATTTGGGTTATGTAAGGTTGAACTGGTCTAAGTTTTTTGATATTTGCACATTGTAGTAATGGGCCAAGTTTGCAATAGGTGCAAAAGACAGTCAAGTTCAGAAATGAAGGCATATATGAACTAGATGAGATTATTGGGTAAAGATTAGCTAAGTTTGGCCAAAATTAACTAAACTGAGCTAAGGAGTTAGCTAAGCCGCATCATGTTTTTTGAACAAGTGTGTAAATGACTGGGCCATGCACAAAATGGTTTTAAAGGACCAATTGGGCCTATATTTTGGATCAAATCCATTATATATTGGATAAAAGGAGCAAGTCAGCTGGTTAACAGAACATTTGAAGGGATTTTGACCAGGTCAAACACTGGTAACCACCTTAAAGTTGTTGGAGAGTCAAAATCTCACAAAAATAGGGATAAAGGGTGAAGCTCAACCGGTTTGATAGTTATCACGTTAGCTAAGGAAGCACTTTCAACTCCTAAAATGAAGGAAGAACAAGCTGACATAGCCAAATAACTTCCCTGAATGTTGGCTGCTATTGCAAATCAATGGAAGCATTAAGAAATTAAAGCAGGGCAAAACGTGGCAAATGATCTAAGGGTAGTTATGGCTAGCCTAGGCACTATAATGGTCATTTTGTACTTCATTGTAAACTCTTCAACACTCAATCAACCAAACCATTTATATTACATTTATCTTTTTGCCTTTACTTCATCTTTATAGCTTTATTTATAGTTTTCTTGCTTTAGTTATGTTTCATTGGCTTTTACCAACCGTAGTTGTTAGCCAAATCTCAACTAGGCACTTTTTTAGTAGCCTTGAGACCTACAGCTGAGGAACAAAGTCCCTTCCTTAACGTATCACCTGATTATGGGAATCATTTGATGTGATTCAGCAGAATTAACTGATTCGTCAGGTGATTTGACTGAATTAACTGATTCCTCGGCTAATTCTAAAAATTCATTTCAACACAGTGTTAAAAAAAAAAAAACAGAGTTCAAGATCCTTAGTCCCAATTAACACTTCCTACTTGGGCCTTTTTGTATCCATCAATTTATAACCCTTAACCTTAGTCACATTACAAGCCTTACAAAGTCCATTCAAGTCAATGAATGATTACCTTAATGTTCATAAACGTTAATTTTGACACAAAAGATTCAAATTTTCAATCCCTTGTTTAACAAAAAAAAAAGGGGAGAAAAAAAGTGGAGGAAAATGAAAAGAAAAAGGGGCCCACTAGGCTGAAAATTCACAAGGGAAGTCTATACAAAAATTAGGGTAAAATTCTTTTGCAGTTTAACCTGACATACACCGAGGCAATTATTATGCGACTGAACCTCGCATGCATTAGGGCCATTTTCTTTAGTTTAAACGACAAACAATGGGGCAAATTTATTCAATGAATATTGGCACAAAATTTGTGCATATTCATATGACCAACACTAGGGCAAATTTCATGGATGCTCAACAAAAAAAGAATTCTTGAAGGGTCACACATGAAAAAAGATCGGTGGCAATGATATCTAGTTGATGAGCAAGGATCAATCAAATAAGAATAAAGGAATCCACATTGGGGCAAACTCGTTTGACTTCTTGTCATTCCACTCTTCTAACATCTTCCATATGGTCTTTCATTGCAAGCCCCATCTTTGCAGTTCAACGTCCATATCAATCAAGAAATTTACCCATTCAATAATTTTATTTTTGTTATATTTGTGAATTCATGCATCTCCATTAAATAATGCTTCAAGTAAGGTCAACATGAGTACAACAGTACGGTTTAACAATTTATTGGTAATCTCTTTATGAACAAATTAGACCAAACAAAGAACTCATTGAAGGTAGCAAATGCACAGGAAGAGTGTTGAATTGTGCTGGAAATAGACTTGGAGGCGAGTAGAGTTATAATGAGCAAGGAACAAATAGTTGAGCTGGGTTAATTTGTTCAACAGTGTTTTGTAAATAATAAATTTCAAGTGTTGTTATAAACCATTTCATAAAAACGTCGAAGCTTTTTCTTTGAATTTTTAAGTTTGATAAAGGATTGGGCTATTTCAAAAATGATTTTATGCTCAAAAATAATTTGTTGGACCCTTAAGAGAAGTTACAAATTATGTCCAGGAATAAGGACACACGCTAGAATAACACCCTTTGATCACAACTTGTTCAAAGTTACAACAAATATGTAAATTTTGTGTAAGGGTAGAGTGGTTGCAAACAAATTTATAGAGCTTTGAGCAAAACTACACCAAGGATTATCTCATATTATACAGGTGTAGAAGTTGAAAATTTAGATGAGTAAAGTCAAGACACTGTTCTATTGCTTCTCAAGTATGTGCGCAGTCTAACAATGCTTTGGAATCTTATCTACTATTTATATTCTTAGGAAAAAGCCGTTGGAGGCTCCAAAGTACTATGACGCATAAAATCAACTTCCTAGCCATTATTCTTGTCATTTTCTGTGTGTTAGTAAACATTGCACTTTTTGGCCCAGCGACGATGGAAGGGTTGTTGCAATGACTCTTCTTGTCACATCTTTCTCCTTAACTCTTATCAACTTCTGTGTTGGCTCATTTAAGTTCCTTCTCATGTGACTCTTCATGTATTGATTCTTCCATTGAAATTCCTTCATTGCATGTCTCTTTCAGACTTCTAATCTTGATGAGAAGGGTTGCACATTCTCAACTTGCAAAACCAATTTTCTTACTTTTACGTTACCTTTCTCATATAGTATCATTAGTCGTTGGTTTGATTGGATTTTCTCATCAATCCTTGATGCTTTCTCAAGAGTTTGGTATCACTCCCAACTAGCCTCTGATCTTTCTCATGTTTGAAAATTGAAAAACTACAAGACTTGAGTCAAAAGATTAGCCCAAAACTAGCATAATCCTTTATGAGTGAAATTCAAGCACATTGACATTTATGATAAATAATCCTTATTATGTAAGAGTTATAGTTTGTTGGTCATAAAACACTAGGAATGTAGTGAGATGAGATATATTGAACTTACAATCTTCCCCTTTTTGATGATGGTAAACTATACTCACAATGAATAATGAAATTTGCAGAGTAGAGAAGAGTTACTACCATCACTGTTGAGTAGATAGAATGCTCCTCCTGAGTTCATGCTTACAAAAAAATTAGTAGCCAACATAATTTAGCAAAATAAATTTCATAATAATCATAGTCACAATATATACATATATATATATATATATATATATAGGCTGATAGGACCCTTAAGGTATATTTTAGGAAACGGTACAAGAGAAACATAGGAACAAACCCTGCAGCGGCTAGACTACTATCAAAACTAGACGCTGGGAAGCCGGTAACTGACTCCATGCATGCAACTGAAGACCGGTTTCCACGTGAGTTGGGAGGAGAGGAGGAAAATGTGATTCAAGGGGGGTGTCACTCACATGAAAGAGAAGAGAAGGGAAACGTGATTCGAAAAGGGTGTCACCTGCATGAGCTGGGTGAGGAGGAGGGAAATGTGATTCCCGCGTGAGCAGGGGGTGTGTGCGTAAGCATGGGGAGTGTGACGGGTTCTATAAAAAGGGGAGCAAATAAGATGAGAGCATCAGATAAGAAGAAAGTGTAGTGAGTGAGGAGAGAACTGGGCACTCTCGAAATTGTCCAGAATCCCTATATGTTCTGTGAGTTTCCATTCTTCTCTGTACGTATATAAATTGTTGACCCCTTCTGCCAGACGATCACACTGATCTCTGAGCAGTAGAGGAGATAAAATTCAATTTTTCTAGTTTAGTTTATATGTAATTTTCTTCCAGTTCTATCAACTAGTATCAGAGCTCCCGATCCAGGAGCTGTGTCATGGTGAATACCAGAATGGAGGCCAGACTCGAGGCCTTGGAGCGCGGGATGAATTCAGTAAATGACCTGAGGGAGCAGCTTGCACAGATGCAGAAAGATGCGTGCGAAGAGCGACAGGCCAGGGAACTCTGAGATAGGCAGAATATGGAAAGAGGTAGGCAGAACGACCTGGTACAGCAGGAGCTGATGAGGCTACTATAAGGCAAATCTCCAGAAAATTCATTGAGGAGGCTAGAAATGAATCTGAAGGAAGAAGGAGATATGGAGACAACCTTTGGCATGCCCAGAGGCCTACATTTCGATGAGAGGCCCAGGCGTATGGAGCTGCCCATTTTTTTAGGAGATGATGTCTACAGATGTATCATTCGGGTAAAGAGGTATTTTATCCTCAACTCTATGTCGAAGAGGAAGAAGATTCAAGCAGTGGTGTTGGCGTTAGAAGAAAGAGCTCTAAATTGGTTTCAATGGTGGGAAGCTCGAGCAGTAGAAGTTACATGGGCCAAATTCAGAGAGGCAACCATCTGAAGGTTTTAGCCAGCAATGACAGGAAACCCCTTTGAAATACTGTTAAGCCTCCAGCAGACTGGCATGATGGTAGAGTTCAGAGGGAAGTTTGAATTGATAGCAGGTCCACTAAGACACACAGAGAGGATGTTCTGAGAGGAGTATTCCTCAATGGCCTCAAAGAGGAGATACGGGCAGAGCTTAAACTCCACAGATTAGATTCCCTAATTTATCTAATGGATTTAGCTATACTCATTGAAGAAAAAAACTGGGCTAGTGAAATGGGGAATTCGATAGGAGGTAGAGGGTCAAGTTAGAGTTATAAACCAGCTCAACCTTCTAAAACTACGACTGTGGAAATTGGAGGAAAGCTCAACCCGGAAGGAAGCAAAGGAGGAACCGGTGCAACCTCATTCAACTCTAAAATGCCATCACAAGGGATCAATACCAAAAATGCTAGATGAGGAAGCTCTAGGAAACTGTCAAATGTTGAGTATGAAGATAAAATGAAGAGGGGCCTTTGCTTCTGGTGTGACAAAAAGTATGTCCCAGAACATGTGTGTAAGAATAAACAGTTTCATCTATTGATCATAGAAAATCCACCCGAGGAGGAAGAAGAGGACGAATAGGAGCAAGAGTTATACGGGGAAGAGGATAAGGCTCTACAATTATCTATGCATACCATAATAGGGATGACATCAAAAAAGTCCCTCAAACTTTGGGGTGAGATAGGGGAAAAAAAGGTAGTGGTACTCATAGATTGTGGAGCTTCCAACAACTTCATAGCAAAAGAGGTTGTCAAGGAGCTCAACCTTCCAAGCTCAGACACGTCAGAGTACCTAGTGGAGGTTGGAGATGGCCATAAGATGAGGAGCAAGGGAGTTTGCAAGGGAGTAAAGTTGCAGATGTAGGGAGTTAACATCCTCCAAGATTTTTACTTATTCGAACTAGGTAGGGCGGATGTGGTGTTAGGTATGGACTGGCTGGAGGGTCTGGGAGAAATCAGAGCTAATTTCAAAGAGCTCACATTAAAGATTGACATGGCACAGAAACAAGTAATCATTCGGGGGGAGCCATCCCTCTGTAAGTCACCAGCCTCCATGAAAGCAATGATCAAGGCTTTACAAGATGAAGGAGTAGGCTACTTAGTGGAGTACAAAGAGATATCCACAGATAGGGACTCAATCAACCCTCACTAGGAAGAATTGCAGACCCTGCTAACCAAGTTTGAAGGATTATTCTGTGACCCGCAGGGGGTTGCAACCTGAAAGGAGACATGACCATGCAATCAATTTAGAGGTTGGAGCTCTAGCTCCAAACTTAAGGCCCTTCAGGTATCCCTATTATCAAAAAAATGAACTGGAGAAGATTGTGGAGGAAATGCTTGAGGTAGGAATAATAAGACTAAGCAATAGTTCGTACTCTAGCCCTAGCCCAATCATCTAGGTTAAGAAGAAAGACGGAGGATGGAGGTTTTGTGTGGATTACAGGGCTCTCAATAAGATTACAATTCCAGACAAATTCCCAATTCCAGTCATTGACGAGTTGCAGGATGAATTAGGAGGAGCAGAAATTTTCTCTAAGCTGGATTTAAAATTTGGCTACCACCAGATTCGAATGAAGAAGGAGGACATCCCGAAGACAGCTTTTAGAACTCACTCAGGCCACTACGAGTTCCTAGTCATGCCTTTCGGGCTATCTAATGCCTCTTCTACCTTTCAATCCTTGATGAATGAAGTGTTACAGCCCTACCTGAGGAAATTCACACTAGTATTATTCGATGATATACTAGTTTATAGCAAAAATAAATCAGCTCATTTGCAACATGTCTGATAATTGAATTTTATCATACTTAATTGTTGTATTTGATTAATGATTTTAGGGTTGTTTAGTGTGTGTAATTAATGATTCTTAGTCTAAATTGGGCTTTGGGCTTTTAATTGGATTTAATTCATTTTCGTGCTATTTTTTCAAATTTATACTGTTCCAGTATTTTGATCATAACTTTTGTTCTAGGTATCCGATTAACCTCATTCTTGTTTTGTTTTGCAGATAACTCAAAGAGCTACAAATGGTATGAGGGCTTGAAGGCTAAATTCGGACAAGAAGGCAGTCAAAATTGGAGCCAAAGTCAGTCACGAAATTCTGGAGCTATGTTTAGTTAATTGGGCTTAACTTTGTAATTAGGAGTCCAAATTACCTAGGACCAAAGCCATTAGTTATGTTTTTAATTTGGGCCAGTTTTGGATCCCTGACCTGGTTTAGTTTTAGGTTTAAATAGCAGATTAGGACAACATGAACAGCAGCTTTTGATTTTTGAGAAATTTCAGATCTACACCTCTCTTCTTTTCTCTCTTCTGTTCATCTTGTTCTTCTTTTTCTTTCCTTTTTATTTTCTATTTTTTTTCCCAGCCATGGTAGGATAACTTTTCATTTAATCAACCCATGAGTTAATGTTTCTGCTGTTGAATCCAGAGGACCCGTGCTCTCCATGAACTGAATCCGTTTTTCTTTCCCCTTTACTCGAATTGAGCAACACGATTCTGTACGTTGAATCCGAGCGAATGAGGTTTTGTCCATGAGGTTTGTTTATGATTTCTTTATTTTGATCATCCATGGGAAGGGATTAAATGTTAGATTTAATATTTAGGTCAATTAACCCAAGAGACTTAAAATCAAAACAGGTTGAAGTAAACACTACGATGGCATGAATGAACACGCCAAGAGTTTCATTAAATGCTAGGTGATTGTCTAGTAGAGAGGGTTTCTATATGAATGCAGGGATTCTAATTTGTTTAGGGTCAACTACAAGATTCAGTAATTCTTTGTCTAGTGACGGATGTTCTTGAAACCTCAATTCTGGGTTGGTTGATTGCTTTTAAATTGTTAATTTCGTTTTATCTCTTGCTTTAATTTTAATCGAATTAAAAACCCCCCTGTTTATTGTTCTGTTTTTCAATTGAGTGATTTAATCCTATCCAAAATTCCTTGGGAGACGATTCAGGTTATCCTATATTACAAATTTCTTTATAAGCCTAGTTAATTTGAGTGAGTTTGACAGTTCACGTCAAATTTTGACGCCGTTGCTAGGAAATTCTTACATTATTCTTTTGATCTCGATTATTGCATATTAATAGTATATTAGAGTAGAGTAGCTGCATTTTATTTTGTTCCTTGTTCCACACTTGAGTAGAGTAGAGTAGCTTAGTAGTGTCAAAAGTGTCGCATAATTAGACTAACCTGTGGAGTTAAGTACTGAGGCTTAGTATCCAAAGTTTATCCACCATCCTGAGCAAAAACTAACCCTTTTGGGGTTAATCTGAGGTCAAAATCTTAAAATTCCTTCATCTGGTATGAGTTTTCTTGCCAAATTCCACCGTTTAGACCACTTTTTTAATTTTTTTTTATTTTCGTGATTTTTAAAAAATTACCAAAAAAATTATAGAAAATCAAAAATATATTTTATAATTTTTATTGTGGTGGTCCCATAATTTTTTAAAATTCATTTGATAGTGTTTCTGATTTTATTTTTACGAATTTCTTAATGTAGTTTACATATTTTGTATGCTGTTAGTGTTTTTGCTTGTTATGCCTTATGCTGTATGACTAGGAGTAGTAGCAATGCACATGACCTGATTACTTTTGATCCTGAAATAGAGAGAACATTGCATGTTGCTACAAGGGCTTCTAGGCTAAGTCATAGGATTGTTACTGAACTTGATCCTGAGTCTGAGCATATTCAGCATATTGAGCATTCTGATTCTGTTTCATCTGTTAGTTTTCCTAGTTCTTCTAATAGTGTAGATTTTACTTATTCTAGTGGTAGTTTCATTAATTCTGAGAGCATGGATAATAGAACTTTAAAGGAATTGGCTGCACCTGACATTAACTATTAACCTTTGTGCATCCAATATCCTGATCTTAATGCTGACTTTGAGCTTAAATCTGGTCTTATCCATTTGCTTCCCAAGTTTCATGGTCTTGCAGGTAAGGATCCACATAAGCATTTGAAGGAGTTCCATGTGGTTTGTAGCATAATGAAAACCACAAGGAATTGATGAGGAGCAGATTAAATTGAGAGCTTTTCCTTTCTCTCTAGATGGAGGAGCTAAGGACTGGCTGTACTACCTTCAACCCTTTTCCATTGGAAACTGGAATGACATGAAGAGATTATTTCTGGAGAAGTTTTTCCCAGCCTCAAGAGCCACTGCAATCAGAAAGGAGATATGTGGCATAAGGCAAGCAAATGGAGAGAATTTGCATGAATACTGGGAGAGGTTCAAGAGGCTATGTGCAAGCTGTCCACACCACCAGATATCTGATCAGTTGCTGATAGTATACTTCTATGAAGGCTTGTTACCCATGGACAGAAATATGGTGGATGGAGCCAGTGGTGGAGCTTTAGTTGATAAGACACCTGCTGCGGCTAGAGAATTGATAGCAAACATGGCAGGTAATTCCTAACAATTCGTCACTAGAGCAACAAGCAGTGGGGGTGTTCTCAATTCAAGTGCCCCCAGTCCAATATCACAGTGCCCAGAAACCAGCAGTAGTATCTGGTGCAGACCACCAGAGACTGAAAAATAGACTAGACGAATTGACCTTATTAGTAAGGCAATTGGCAGTGACACAATCAGTGCATTCTCCCACTCCATAGATAAGCAAACCATGTGGTATCTATTATGATCCACTCCACTCCACTGATGCTTGCCCAACTCTGCAAGAGGGCACCTCTCTAGACCAATCAGTAGCTGCAGCAAGAGTCTTTCCTGGAAAGCCACAGTATCAACAGCAACATAATCCATTTTCAAACACTTATAATTTATGGCTGGAGAGATCATCCAAACTTAAGGTGGAACCAGAACCAGAACCAGATTCAGAACCAGAACCAGCAAAATTTTCCATAATACCAACATAGGCAGTTTCCACAGCATAAACAAAATTTCCAACAATCTGTACCTCCACAGCCAATGCAACAGCAACCACCAGCACAACAGCAGACCAATAGTGGTCCTTCACTGGAAGATTTGGTGAAACAGCTTGCAACGAATAATTTGCAATTCCAGCAGAGAACTGAATCTTCCATTCAGAATTTGCAAACTCAGATTGGACAGTTAGCAACATCACTGAACCAGCTCCAACCCCAGGAATCTAACAACTCTCTTCCTTCACAGACAATTCCTAATCCGAAAGGGAATGTTAGTGCTATATCCCTAAGGTCTGGCAAGCAACTAGAAGAGCCCAAGCAAGCTGCAGTTGAGGCTGAACCAACCCTAGAAAAGGAGAAGACTGATGCTTAGAAAAGAGAAACATTGAAGCAAGGCAGTGATGAGTCTGAAACCCCCATCCCTCTACCTTTCTCTCAGAGAGCCCTTCAATCCAAAAAGTTGGTAGAGAAAAACACAAGAGAAGGAGATCCTAGAGACGTTCAGAAAAGTTGAAGTTAACATCCCTCTCTTAGATGCGATCAAGCAGATTCCCAAATATGCCAAATTTCTGAAGGAGTTATGTACCAACAAGAGGCGCATGAAGGGGAATGAGCGAGTGAGCTTGAGCCAGAATTGTGTCAGCATTCATCCAGCCTATGCCTAAGAAGTGCAAAGATCCAGGGACGTTTACTATTCCTTGCATAATTAGAAATTGTAAATTTGATGATTGCATGTTAGACTTAGGTGCTTCCATAAATGTCATGCCTGAATCTATTTATAATTATCTTAGCCTCGGTCCTTTGTGTGCTACTGGTGTTGTTATCCAGTTAGCTAATAGGAGTAATGCTTACCCTGCTGGTCTGATTAAGGATGTTTTAGTTAGAGTAAATGAATTAATATTTCCTGCTAATTTTTACATTTTAGAGATGGAGGTGAGTCTCCTAGCAGTGGACAACCTATTATTCTTAGGAGGCCTTTCTTGAAAACAACTAGGACTAAGATAGATGTACATTCTGGTACTCTTTCCATGGAATTTGGTGATAGTATTATGCATTTTAATATCTTTGATGCCATGAAACATCCTAGGGAAGAGCATTCAGTTTTATGTATTGATATGATTGATGATATGGTTGATGATGTTTATGCTGAATTATGTGTTGATTATCCAGATTTTGCATCTGTTTAATGACGGTGTTGTTTGTGGTTGTACTGATAATGAATGGTGCCCTGTTTGCACTGAATTTTTATGCTTTTCGAATTTTTGTGATGCACTAAGATAGTGATGATGATTCTGATTTCAATTGGTGATTCTGACTTGCCTGCTGATGGTTAATTCTGATGTGTGAACATTGTGCAGTACGGGCAAAGTTTATGCTTTCTTAAATTTATTTTAGGCACTATAGGTTTAACTGATGTACATGTTGTAGAATTGGTGCAACCCACCAAGCTTCTTCCCTCTACTGAGCAGCCACCTAAGTTGGAGCTGAAATCTCTGCCTGATCACTTAAAATATGCCTTCCTGGAGGAGAATGAGAGTAGCTGCCAGTCATTGTGGGTAAGAAACCTTCTACCTGATTAAGAGGAGCAACTGCTGAGATTATTGAAGGAAAATAAGAAGGCGATTGGGTGGACTTTAGCTGATATTATTGGCATTAGCCCTTCCATGTGCATGCATCGAATTTCATTGGAAGAGGGTGCTAAGCCAGTGAGGCAACCTCAGTGGCGTCTGAATCCCCTTATTCTGGATGTGGTGAAGAAGGAAGTGACTAAGCTCTTGCAAGCTGGCATTATCTACCCTATCTCTAACAGCCAGTGGGTCAGCCCCCAGTTCAGGTAGTTCCCAAAAAGTCTGGAGTGACTGTAGTGGCCAACCAGAAAAAATGAGCTAATTCCCACAAGAGGTCAGAATAGCTGGAGAGTCTGCATAGACTACCAAAAGCTCAACCAGGCCACCCGTAAGGATCACTATCTTTACCCTTTATTGATCAGATGTTTAGAGTGGTTGGCTGGGTAAGTCTCACTATTATTTCTTGGATGGCTACTCAGGCTACTTCCAAATCCATATTGCACCTGAATGATCAAGAAAAGACTACCTTCACATGCCCCTTTGGAACATTTGCATACAAAAGGATGCCCTTTGGACTCTGCAATGCGCCTGGAACCTTTCAGCGGTACATGGTAAGCATCTTTTCTGAATTTTTTAGAGGACTGCATGGAAGTATTTATTGATGATTTTACAGTGTATGGGTTTTCTTTTGATGCATGCTTGGGTAGTTTGGCTAGAGTCTTCTTAAATAAATGCATTGAGACCAATCTTGTGTTGAACTTTGAGAAATGTCATTTCATGGTTGAGTCAGGGATAGTTTTAGGACACGTAGTGTCTAGAAAGGGTATTGAGGTAGATCCTGCTAAGATAGATGTTATTTCTACTTTACCTTACCCCGCGTCTGTGCGGGAAGTGAGTTCTTTTCTTAGTCATGCAGGATTCTACCGGTGCTTCATCCAGAACTTTAGCAAGATTGCCCGGCCCCTGTTTAACCTTTTGCAGTATGACACAGATTTTGTGTTTGATGATGAGTGTAAGTCGGCCTTTAATCATTTGAAGCGCTGCCTGACCACAACTCGGTGATCCAGCCACCAGATTGGTCTCTTCCATTTGAGCTGATGTGCGATGCCTCCAACTATACTGTTGGTACAGTTCTTGCTCAGTGGGTCAATAAGGCCCCTCATGTCATTGCCTATGCCTCCAAGACTTTGGATTCTGCCCAGTCTAATTACCCAACCACTTGAGAAAGAACTTTTGGCTGTAGTTTTTGCACTTGATAAGTTTAGGTCATATCTGCTAGATACTAGGGTGATTGTCTTTTCTGACCATGCAGCCTTGAAGTTTCTTTTGAAAAAGGCAGATGCTAAGCCTCGACTTATTCGGTGGATGTTGTTGCTCCAAGAATTCGACATTGAGATTAAGGATAGAAGTGGAGCAGAGAGAATTGGGTAGCTGATCACTTGAGTCGGATCACTCACCATCCTTCTGACCTCTCTTCCATTCGGAGATGATTTTCCCTGATGAGCAGCTTTTACAGCTGCAAGTAAGCTTCCATGGTATGCTGACTTGGTAAATTATTTGGTTGCTGGTGTTTTACCTGCTGATTTCCACTAGGGCCCAGATTCTGAAATTGAAAAGTGAATCTAAATACTATGTTTGGGATGACCCTTATTTGTGGAGATTCTGTAATGACCAAGTAATTAGGAGATGTGTGCCTGATAATGAGTTTCATTCCATTTTACATTTTTGTCATGCTTCTGCCTCTGGTGGTCACTTTGGACCCCAAAGAACTGCTAGGAAAGTGTTAGATTGCAGTTTATTTTTGGCCTTCCTTGTTTCATGATTCATATCTGTTTTGCAAGCCATGTGAGAACTGTTAGAGGGTAGGGAGTATTTCCTGTAGGTATGAGATGGCCCAGTAACCTATACTATTTTGTGAAGTTTTTGATGTCTTGGGGGTGTTGATTTTATGGGTCCATTTCCTGTTTCCCATGGTTTTACTTACATATTGCTGGCTGTTGACTATGCCTCAAAGTGGGTTGAGGCGAAAGCCACCCGGACTGATGATTCTGCTGTGGTTGTAGATTTTGTCAGGTCTCACATTTTCTGCAGGTTTTGGTGTTCCTAGAGCTATTATCAGTGACCAGGGCTCTTATTTTTGTAACCAAAGCATGGGTGCTTTATTACGGAAGTATAGAATGATTCACAAGGTTGCCACAGCAATACCACCCCACAAACCAATGGCCAAGCTGAAATTTCGAATAGAGAGATTAAGCAAATCCTTCAAAAGACTGTTAACTCTAACCGGAAAGATTGGTGCAAAAGGCTAGATGACGCTTTGTGGGCATATCAGACTGCCTACAAGACTCCGATTGGGACGTCTCCCTATCGACTTATCTTTGGTAAGGCATGTCATCTTCCGGTAGAGTTGGAGCATTTAGGCATATATTGGGCCATTAAGCAGTGCAACATGGATTTGACCCAATCGGGGGTGGAGAGGAAGCTGCAATTGCAAGAGCTGGAAGAGCTTAGATTGGATGCCTAGGAGAGTTCGTGTTTATACAAGGAAAAGACAAAGGCATTCCATGATAAGCAAATCCTGAGAAAAGAGTTTGTTGTGGGCCAAAAAGTCCTCTTATTTAACTCCCATCTCAAATTTATGCCTGGTAAACTTAGATCTAGATGGGATGGTCCTTTTGTGATTACTAATATTTTTCCTTTTGGTGCAGTAGAACTGTGTGATGAGCGGACCAGGAGTACTTTCACAGTGAATGGACATTGCCTTCAGCATTTTTATGAGGGACCCCAGCAGCAGCCTGTGGAGGCAGAGATTAGGCTCACTGATGCCACGTACCCTCCCTCAGGAGGATAGGGAGTCTTCTTCCTCTTTTCTCTATTTTTCTTTTCTTTGTATTTTTAATTTCAACTTTGATTGTTAATAACAATTTTATAAATAATTACAGTTTGAACCTCTCCTTGTGATAATTGTTGAGATGTACATAGTTTTCAACTTGGATATCTTGTTTTTGATGGATCATTCTGGTTGGACTGAATTTCTCAACTCTTAGATTATCTGACTTGGTAGTTGATTTTGTGATGCTAATTGCGTGCTGGTATTGACCCTTGTCAGATTTTGGGCCTATGTGAATGGAAATTTATTTTCTGCCATTCTTTCTTTCTTGTGTGCTTTTTGCTCATGATTTTGTTCTCTAGAACTTGCCATTTTTTCTTTTTGAAACTGTATTTTTCACTGGCATGCATAAATATGATAGAGGTCTTCTTTCTTTTATTTACCACTTTGGCCAGATAGTCATCTCTTGTATTATATTCCCGTTGGTTAGCCCCTTCGTGCCTATTTGTATCATCCTTATCTTAGCCACATTACAAGCCTAAGTGTAAAACCATTTTATTCCGCACCTTGAAAATTTATTAAACATTAGTTTCACCTTAGTGTTGTGTTTAAGTGTGGGGGTTGCCCAGGGCATGCAACATTTTAAGTGTGGGGGGAGGTATCCGATGCTAATTATCATTTGGCATTAGTTTAGTCATTGTGCTTGTGTAAGTAATTGTGAAATTTTTCTCAAAAAAAAGAGAGATAAAAAAAAAAGAAAACAAAAAGAAAAAAAATCTGAAAAAAATATATATATATATATATGAAAAAAAAAGTGAATTTGAGAAAAATTTGGTGTAATAATGAGTTTTGGGGAAGGAAAAGAGTTTTGTTAAAAAAGCCGACTTGTTTGTAAAAGTGCATTTCATCACTTTAGTTAGTTTTTTAAGCAAACCTTTTTTGTTTCTTGACTAATGCTCTTTTAAATTTTTTGGGTGTTTAGCCTTTCATTTCCAAACTTGTCCATGCCTTCACCATAGTCCCATTACAACCCTTGAATAATAAGTCCTCTTGATTTGTGCATGCATGTGTTTTGAGTAGTGAAGAAGTAGAATTTGAGCAAGCTTATGGTAGGGCAATTTTCTTGAGTGGAATTTGAGTGATACACTTGCTACCCCTATACACTTGAGAGATTGATTGAGAGCATACCTTGAGAGGTTATTTTTTGCGTGATTAGCATCATCAATTGAGATTGCCATGTTTTATAATTTGAGATGAAGAAATTTCTATCATGATTGGTTGATCTTTTGAAATTTTGTGTTCCTTATTCAAGTTTTGCATTCTTGACAATTGTTAGAAAGGAGAGGTTTATCTTTTAGTCTTTTTCTTTATTTTTATCATTTCTTTAGTTTTGTTTTGAGTTTTTAATTTTGCCCAGGAGTGCAAAAGGATAAGTGTGGGGGCATTTGATAATTGAATTTTATCACACTTAATTATTGCATTTGATTAATGATTTTAGGGCTGTTTAGTGTGTAATTAATGATTTTTAGTCTAAATTGGGCTTTGGGCTTTTAATTGGATTTAATTCATTTTCGTGCTATTTTTTTAGATTTACATATTCTAGTATTTTGATCATAACTTTTGTTCTAGGTGTCCGATTAACCTCATTCTTGTTTCGTTTTGCAGATAACTCAAAGAACTACAAATGGTATTAGAGGCTTGAAGGCCAAATTCGGACAAGAAGGCAGTCAAAATTGGAGCCAAAATCAATCACGAAATTCTAGAGCTATGTTTAGTTAATTGGGCTTAACTTTGTAATTAGGAGTTCAAATTACCTAGGACCAGAGCCATTAGTTATGTTTTTAATTTGGGCCAGTTTTGGAGCCCTGACCCGGTTTAGTTTTAGGTTTAAATAGCAGATTAGGGCAACATAAACAACAGCTTTTGATTTTTGAGAAATTTCATATCTACACCTCTCTTCTTTTCTCTCTTCTGTTCATCTTGTTTTCTTCTTTTTCTTTCCTTTTTATTTTCTATTTTTTTTCCAGCCATAGTAGGCTAACTTTTCATTTAATCAACCCATGAGTTGAGGTTTTCTGCTGTTGAATCCAGAGGACCCGTGCTCTCCATGAACTGAGTCCGTTTTTTCTTTTCCCTTTACTCGAATTGAGCAACACGATTGTGTACGTTGAATCCGAGTGAATGAGGTTTGTCCATGAGGTTTGTTTATGATTTCTGTATTTTGATCATCCAGGGGAAGGGATTAAATGTTAGATTTAATATTTAGGTTGATTAACCCAAGGGACTTAAAATCAAAACAGGTTGAAGTGAAACACTATGCAATGGCATGAGTGAACACACCAAGAGTTTCATTAAATGCTAGGTGATTGTCTAGTAGAGAGGGTTTCTATATGAATGCAGGGATTCCGATTTGTTTAGGATCAACCACAAGATTTAGTAATTCTTTGTCCAGTGACGGATGTCCTTGAAACCTCAATTCTGGGTTGGTTGATTACTTTTAAATTGTTAATTTCGTTTTATCTCTTGCTTTAATTTCAATCGAATTAAAAACCCCCCCTGTTTATTGTTCTGTTTTTCAATTGAGTGATTTAGTCCTATGCAAAATTCCTTGGGAGACGATTCAGGTTGTCTTATATTACAAATTTCTTTATAAGCCTGGTTAATTTGAGTAAGTTCGACAGTTCACGTTAATGTCCAGTTGGTGTTACAGCAACTACAGAATCAGCAGCTATTCGTCAATAAAAAGAAAATACGCCTTTGGACACCCTCAGTTGGAATATTTAGGTCATCTGATTTCAAAAGATGGGGTGGCAGCTGATCCAGCAAAGGTAGAGGCAATGCAGACCTGGCCTACCCCGGTAGATGTCAAAGGCCTCCGTGGTTTTCTCGGGCTTATAGGATATTACAGGAAATTTGTCAAAGGATATGGAACATTAGCCAAACCATTAACTAACCTTCTAAAGAAGGATAATTTTTCCTCGGAAGTAGAGCCTTAGCTGGCTTTTGAACAATTGAAGACAGCCATGGCTAATATACCAATGCTAGCTGCTCTGGATTTTTCCAAAACCTTCACAGTGGAAACTGATGCTTCTAGCACTGGCGTTGGGGCAGTATTAATGCAAGAAGGTTGACTAGTGGCCTATATCAGCCAAGGACTGTCAGAATAGGCTCAAAGCAAGTCAGTATATGAGAGAGAGCTAATGGTTGTCGTGTTTGTTGTCCAGAAATGGCGCCATTACTTGATAGGACGCCATTTCATCATCCATACGGATCAGAAGAGCCTCAAGTTCCTAACAGACCAGAAACTAATGGGAGAAGACCAACACAAATGGATTTCTAAGCTTATCAGATTCAACTTTGAGATACAGTATAAACCAGGAATTGAAAACAAAGCAGTAGATGCCCTCTCCAGTAAGTTGCAATATGCAACACTTTCCACAGTCCAGTTCCAGGGGTTAGAAAGCTTAGTGGATGAGGTACAAACAGACCCAAAACTGTGACAGATCATGCAAGATGTGCTCCTGCAACCTGATTCTCACCCGGGCTATCAAGTTAAAGGAAATCAACTAACATACAAGGGCAGGCTGGTTTTACCTAAAACTTCTCCCACCATTTCCCTACTCCTGAAAGAATTCCATGACACCGTAGTGGGGGGTCATTCAGGCTTCTTCCCCACCTTCAAGCGCATTTCTGCTCTGCTCTATTGGGAAAGGATGGAGCGGGACTTTCATAAATATGTGGCTGCCTGTGAAACTTGCCAGAGGAACAAGTATCAGGCACTATCCCCTGCCGAGCTGCTACAACCACTCCCAATTCCCAACCATACATGGTCAGACATCTCCATGGACTTCACAGGAGGATTACCGAAGACACAAGAAGTAGACACCATCATGGTAGTGGTTGACAGCCTAACCAAGTACTCTCATTTCATTGCTATATGCCATCCCTACACTGCCAAGGAGATTGCGGATATCTTTATCAGAGAGGTTGTCAAACTACATGGCATACCATCCTTTATTGTCACAAACCGGGATAGAATTTTTGTTAGCCAATTATGAACAGAACTCTTCAAGAACATGGGCACCAAACTTAGATTCACTTCAGCTTACCATCCGCAGTCTGATGGCCAAACTGAAGTGGTCAATAGATGCTTAGAAACTTACTTGAGGTGCCTCACGGAAACTAAACCTCGACAGTGGCCTAAGTGGCTCAGCTAGGCAGAATACTGGTACAATACTAATTACAGTAGTGCCACCAAGCTCACTCTCTTCAAGGCTCTATATGGTACTGATCCCCCTACACTGCTAAAAGGTGCAACCAATTCCTCGGCAGTAGAGGAAGTCAATCAACTGATGGCTGCCAGAGATCAGTTACTAGCAGAGCTGAAGGATAATCTGGTGCAAGCAAGAAACTGTATGAAAGTACAAGCTGACAAACACCGGCGAGAGGTGGTCTACCAACCAGGAGACCTAGTTTTTCTCAAAATTCAGCTATACAAACTTTGTTCTCTAGCTACCAGAATTAACCAAAAACTCAGCCCCAGATACTATGGCCCCTATGAAGTCTTGGCCTGAGTCGGCCAGGTAGCATATACACTAAAGCTACCAGACAACTCTTGCATTCATCCTACCTTCCACGTCTCCCTCCTTAAGAAGTCTATCGCTACTTCAGCTACTAGGCAACCTTTACCTTCATTCCTATCTAAAGACTTCGAATTACAGGTCCAGTCGGTAGCAGTGACAGATGTTCGAACCAATGCTGCTGGAGAACAAGAAGTACTCATCCAGTGGTAAGGCCTGCCAACATTTCAAAGTTCCTGGGAAGCCAGTTCTTACATCCAATGCTAGTTTCCCAGATTTTGTCTTGAGGACAAGGTGAGACTTCTGTGGGGGAGTATTGATAGGACCCCTAAGGTATATTTTAGGAAACGGTACAAGAGCAACACAGGAACTGACCCTGCAGCGGCTAGACTACTATCAAAACTAGACATTGGGAAGCCGGTAACTGACTCCATGCATGCAACTGAAGACCGGTTTCCACATGAGTTGGGAGGAGAAGAGGAAAATGTGATTCAAGGGGGGTGTCACCCACGTGAAAGAGAAGAGGAGGGAAACGTGATTTGGAAAGGGTGTCACCCACGTGAGCTGGGCGAAGAGGAGGGAAATGTGATTCTCGCGTAAGCAAAGGGTGTGTGCGTAAGCATGGGGAGTGTAACACGTTCTATAAAAAGGGGAGCAAATAAGATGAAAGTATCAGATAAGAAGAAAGTGTAGTGAGTGAGGAGAGAACTGGGCATTCTCGAAATTGCCCAGAATCCCTGTATGTTCTGTGAGTTTCCATTCTTCTTTGTACGTATCTAAATTGTTGACCCCTCTTCCAGATGATCCCACTTATCTCTGAGTAGTAGAGGAGATAGAATTCAGTTTTTCTAGTTCCGTTTACGTGTAATTTTCTTCCAGTTCTATCATAGACACACACACACATATTTCTTCTATCCATCATGGACAAATCAGGCTTTAGATTGGTCACTTGATGAGCATGACTCAGAAGATGATAAGAGTGTACGAGACACTAGAATAGTCCTCTTTGCAGGTTATGGCATATACTATTTCTACAATGTGTTGGTTTGCATCTCACATTCGTATTTGACTTGGAACCATTCATTAGACATCTAAAATTGCTCCATGAACTCACAAATGATTTGGTAATTTCTTGTAGACCATCCTACATCTCTCTTCTAAGAATCTTTTGGCTCGCCTTTAACTTCTTTAGTCGAGTGTTCATTCTCTTCATTTCAACCTTGCTTGATATGTATGTCTTCACTTTTGGATTGGAGTGAGTAGGCTCCTCAGTAGACAAACTCTTCTCAGATATTTCTCAATATTAGTAGGGGCAGGAGTAGTTTGAGAATGGTTAACAAGACCTTTCAATCAGTAGTTTTTGTTTGGGCATCAACAAATTCTTCAAGCATCACTATGTCACCACTCTAGGTACACTTTTCTCATAATCAATCACATCATATATTTAGGAGAAGGAGTCTTGAATAACTAGCTTGAGGTAGGTGAACTAGCTTTTCTCAGCATTTTTCTCATTCATGAGAAGCGATTCATTCTTCTTTTCTTTCTTCTTCCTCTGATTTATGTTCTCCTTCATTTTCTTCCTCCAAGTCCCCCTCAATTGGGACATCAAAAACATTTTCTTTTTCACTGTCTCCTTCAGTAAAGGTTTTTCCTACTTTCTTTTTTGTTTTCATCTTCACTCTCTTCATCTTTTTCATCTTTTCCTTCTTCTTCTTCCTCCTCTTCTTCTTGTTGTTGTTCCTCTTCTTCAACTTCTTTGGAGATCTAAGTGATGATCTTTGTCTTCATCAATGGTAGGATCATTAAATGGACTGGTTCTTCATGGACTTGAGAAGGGTCAAAAGTTTGTCGAGAAGGGTCAGGACTCTTCTCTTCTTATTCATGTTCAACTTCTTTTTTATCTTTTTTCTTCTTTTTCCTTTCTTTCTTTTCTTTCTTCTCTGCTAGGTCTTCAATTTTACCTTTTCCTTTGCCATGCTACAATTTGGTTCTTGACTTAGAACTTTCTCTTCTGGTTCCTTCAATTCTAGCTTCATCAATTTTAAGTTCATAGTGTCTTTCTATTTAGAACTTAGTTCCATGTTGAAATGATTGAAGATCCTTGTCAATAGCATTCCATAGGGAACACTAGCATTCTTCTTTGGATTTTGTCACAATCATGTGATTTAGAATCAAGTGAGGCAAACTCGTTTTCTTATTCTTCACCAGATGGTAGAGAATCATCAAATTAACTTCAAAAATTTTGTCAAAACTTCTAGCACTTGGCATAACAATGTGAGAGAGAAAAGAGAAAATGAACCTTGCTGTTGAATTTAAATGATCAGCAGACATAAGAGATCCATCACTATCTCGGCCACAAGAACATCCCAAATCATGCTCTTTTCCTAGACATACTCCAGCCACCAAAATTCTTCATCAAAGAATTTCTTTCCAAGGTCCTTGACTTGAGCGACCTTAGCGATAACTTCTTAATCAACCACCATAGTGATCCCCTTCAATGTCCATGTCAAACATGGAGGATGCTTTTGGACATCAATAGTAGCATGGAAAGCTCACACCATCTTTGGATATACAGAATCTGAATTTATGAAGAATCTGCTCCACTATTGTTTCTTGAGGAGATCAATAACATCTATTTCTTCAGCAGCCATAGAGGACAAAGAAATACTTCTTCCTGAAACCACTTTCCTTCCAATGAATTTACTCTTGAATTTCTCTTCTAGGGTACAAGATGAGAAGAGTGGGGCAAGAAAACTTTTCCTTTCCTCCTCTAATTTGAATTTGATGACTTCTTTTACTCTTGCTTTCTTTTTTATGGGCATCACCCTTGCAAATAATCCGTTAGACTTTCGTTTTGGTGTAGAGGGGATCTTTCCTTTGGGGATTAATGTTGCAAGTTGAGAAGATTGATCTATCCCAGGTTCCTCATGTGCAGGCTTTTTAGGAGAAGGCATCATTTGAGAGCAAATAGATTGTCTGTTTGCTTTTGCCTTCTTTCCCATGGTAGTTTGAGAGTGGAATTGGGTGCAAAGTGTTTAAAATGAGAGTGATTTAGTATAAAGAGGGAGCACAAAGATAGAAATAAGAGAGAATGTGTAATAGCAGTTACAGGAGGTTATAAGAGAATAGAGAAATGAGGAACTGTTTAGGAATAGCTCTAGTATATATAGATAGAGAGTATGATGGTTGAGGGTAGCTATTGGTAGTTTCTAGCCATGGGAAATCATAAATGAAAGAGAAATTGATAGCTTTTGGGAACAAACTATTAGGCCCACCAATTTTGAGTTAGCGTAAATGAGAGATGTTGATGTGTTAAAGATGTGGACCTGTCTTTACCCTTTTCTCTTCAACCTTTCTTTTCATATTTTTCTTTAACCTTTCTCTTTAACTTTTCTCTTCTTCCAGAATAGAATGAGTGTCCCTTCTCAAGTTCTCAAATCTCAAACCTTAGACCTTTAAGTCTCATAAACTCTTCTCAACATATTTTATCATGAATATTCATTATAAAAGAGTTAAGCAATCATTTTAGAGCACACATGTTCAAATTATTTCTAATAAAACAAAATATATCTTCACTTAAAGGTTTTGTAAAGATATCAGCCCATTGATGCTCCATATCGATCTGTAACAATTCAAAGTCACCTTTTTTTTAACATGATTTCTAATAAAATTAATCTAATATCAATATTCTTAGATCTAGAATGTTGAATAGAGTTTTTGGACAAATTAATGGCACTAGCATTGTCATAATAAATTCGAAAGTGATCAGACCTTAGTGAGCATTACTCAAGTTGATGTTTCTTACATAGAAGTTGTAAGCAGCAACTGGTTGCTGAGGCATATTTAGCATCTACCGTGGATGGAGCAAGGGAATTTTTCTTTTTACTTGATCAAGAGACAAGTGATTTTGCAATAAATTGGCATCCTCCACTTATACTTTTTCTTTTTACTCTATCTTTAGCATAATTAGCATCACAATATCCTATAAAATCAAAACAAGAGCATTAATTTTAAACAAAGAGCAAAGTTAGGTGTTCCAAGTAAGTATTTAAACTTCTCTTCACAACCTTGAGAAGAGATTCTTTATTATTTGCTTAAAATCTAGCATATAAGTAAACATTTAACATGATATTTGGTCTACTAGTAGGAAGCTAGAGAACAGAGCCTATCATACCTCTGTATAGTTTTTCGTAGATAAGTTATCAATGACTTGAGAAGGGTACATGGGAGTCTTCATTGGTTTGGTGTAACATCCCTATTTGCCTAACTTTTGATCCTAAAACCCTAATTAGCCCTAATAGTCGTTTGTTTATTAACTGTTTATTGCCTTATTTGATTTTTTAAAATTGTATTGTGCTGTCCAAATTAAAGAGAGCACTAAAAATTACCTAGGAGAAATAAACATCAGTTGAAAGGTTTAGTGGAATAGTGAAATCTTAATAGTGGCAATTTAGTATTTTTGAATTTGTGAACAGGGGCATTTTTGTCCAGTGAAAATTAGAGAATCAGTAATTAGCTGAAATTGACTGGTGAGTTCACTAATGTATTTCTAGTCACTTTAGAATTTAAAATTAATAGAAAAGTAATATTTTTTAAATTGACCAATTAGAACATGATATGTTGAAGCATGTCATGGGATGAAAATTTGGCCAATGAAAGAGTGCCATGTGGAGGCCTAGGATTGGTTGGAGATTGGCCAATTTTAAAAAGAGCACTAAAAATTACCTAGGAGAAATAAACATCAGTTGAAAGGTTTAGTAAAATAGTGAAATCTTAATAGTGACAATTTAGTAATTTTAAATTTGTGAACAGGGGCATTTTTGTCTAGTAAAAATTAGAAAATCAGTAATTAGCTGAAATTGACTAGTGAGTCCACTAATGTATTTCTAATCACTTTAGAATTTAAAATTAATAAAAAAGTAATATTTTTAAAATTGGCCAATTAGAACATGATATGTTGAAGCATGTCATGGGATGAAAATTTGGCCAATGAGAGAGTGCCACGTGAAGGCCTAGGATTGGTTGGAGATTGGCCAATGAAATGGTGACAAGTGGTGCCATGTAATTGGCTAAAAATTAGCCAATGAGCTTGTGACATTTGGAGGACATGTATTGGCCAAGAAAACAACCAATGAACTTGTGACATTTGGAAGCCTATTATTGGTTAGAAAAACCATCATTATTTAGTTGAAGAACCCAAACAAAACCCACTTAGTTACATCCATTTAGTTCAGATCCAACTAACCTAGTTCTAACCTAATTAAGTGTCATCATGAAGTGGATAGGCATGAGACAAGAGGAAGCCTTTGAATGGCTTGCCTAACAAAGCCAAAATTCTAGGAAAACTAAAACTAAATTAAACAAACCAAATAATTTCCTAGATGTCCCTAACCCACAATCAAAACCAAGAGAAAGGAAGAAGGAATAAAAAAAGAAAGAGCAAGGAGGAGAAGCCATAGGCATGGCCAAGAGAGGTGAAGGAAGAAGACAGAAGAGAAAAAAGAAAGGAGGAGGAAAATCACTCAAGAATCACCACCAAACCCAAGCTTGAAGAGGCAGGAACTCAAAACTATCCTTTTCTCCTTGGAAAACCTTGAGTTTCATGGTGGGTTATCACTTTTTGATCTATGGTTTTCATTTTTTTGGGGTTTTAAGTTTGACTATGGGTGGTTCATGGCAAGATAGCTTAGTTTTGTGAAGTTTGTGAGCTTTATTTCAAGTAAAGGATGAATCTTTCTTGTGTTGATATAGTTAGGGTTTGGTTTGCATAATTTCACCTATGGCTTGATTTTGATGATTATGTAAGGATATAAACCCCATGAAGTGATTTAGATTTGTTTTAGATGTTATTTGAGCTAAAATTGCTCAAAAACCATATATGGGATACCTAGGTAAGTCACGGCCACATTAGGGTTCTATGAGAAAATATTGTGATTTACTTGTTTTGTTTTTAAGCTTGTCAAGAAATCATGTTTTTAAGGTTTTTGTGTTGTGTAGATATTTACTTGTCATTTACTATGCTAGAATAATTGAAGAGAACCCTAACTTTCTCTTTAATGCACACGGCCACATTAGGGCTCATGAAGAACCATGTGATTTTGATTAAGTGTGAATGAATTTCTTAGGTATTTTGAAGTTGTGTTAGCAAAATTTAAATGATAAGAATGAAAGAGAAGTTATTATACTCTTAGATATACTTTATGACTATGAATTAATCAAGAGGGATATGAATAAAAGATTAAGAATTTATAGGTTAACTATGATGTTTTAATGATAATTTAGGTAAAATTTTACTTAGATTGTTAAATTTGAAATTATGCACCTCTTTTGAAGCTCACGGCCATAGAGCAGTAAATTGAGAATTTATGTAACTTACCTAGGTGTTAGTGAAATCTAGGTATTCTAAGTTATAATAACACCAATTTAAGTGAAGAATGTGAAAAGAATTTGTAGTGTAACTATATGTGATTCACAGCCTAGGATGTGTCCAAGTACAAATCCAAATGATACAATTTATTATCTTAATGATTTAGATGGAAAAGAGTGGTCCTTAACGTCTTAGGGTTGATGCACTGTCATGATAATGAGCTTAGGACTATTATGGTTTGTATAGAAATTGTTTTGTAAACCTTAGTTTGATCAAGAAATAATGACACTTATGAAAGTTTAGTCTATGCATATGCATAAAGTTAGCAAGAGTTGAATTTGAGATAGATGAAATGTTTAAAGATTTAATCTCATTAGAGGCTGTCAAAAGGAAGCACCAATCATCTCAAATTCATACTTAAGTTAATTGCATGCTCACTTTAATTTAAGTGAAATAAACAAAGAAAGCTTGGAAACGATCCTCAAAGTAAAGAAAATGAATTAGAGGTGATCCGGAAAGATTAGAAAAGAATTTCTAATAAGATATCATGAAAAAAGGTTCATGAGAAGTCCTACATGTGTCTATTATCCACTTTGTGAATATGTTGAGTGGAATCCACCAAAAGAGTGTGGTATGACCACTTAAGTTTAGGGGACGCCCTATGTCAAGGGAGAATTCTCAAATATGCAAAATTGCTATGGCTATGGTTAATGATTATGTTATGGGACCATGTAGGCAAAGATGATTAAAAGAAGGCTGAGCCCTAAGTAAAAGTTTCTCTGAGTATGTAATTAATGAAAAGAATGTCAGAAGGCAAGTTGTTATAGTTTATCCATATTCTGATTATTTCTTATCCATGAAACTATTTTTTTTATATATTATATAGCTGAAAATGTCACTATTTTAATTACTATTTTTAAATATGTTTGAGTGCCTATTGAAAAATTATATTTCTCACTCTTATTATATGTGATGTTTCTAGAACCTCTTGTTGCAAATTGAAGATGAAAAATTTCATATTTCTTGTGAAAGATGTTGATCTAGTATATAATCCAGATCAAAATGCATTTGAGCTAGTTGTGCAAAACATCACCTATAGGTGGTTTATGTAGTTTGTTGTACTAGTATGATGTAGAATTTTCTCTGCATGGCCTAGTGAGGCCAAACTTGCCTTTTGATGTTTATATGTACATAGTTTTCTATGCATGTGGAAATCTAGCTTTACTATTATTTTGGGATGTAAATTATACAAACAGATGATGTATAAATAAATCTTGCAAGAAATGATTGTTTAGTAGTGTTATTTAGATTGTAATGTGCTTAAAAGTTTTATGTGATGTTATGCTTGGTACTACTAGAACAAGTGATTTGGTTAGTGTTTAAATAGTTAATTCAATAACATTTATAATTTATGGGTCACGTAATGCAGTAAATAAATCCATTAAATGTTTTGACGTAACACAAAATCAAGATTTTTATTATGTTAATAGTGTTTGTTTATTACGTGACGTAACTTTTATAATTCGTTATAAAGTATAAAAAATTTCAATACGTAGTTTAGAGTTTTATCCTTAGATATATTGAAATACAGACACGTAATCACTTATTCATATTATTTAATTGATTATTTATTAAATAGTCATGTAATCTCTAATTAAATGAATTAAATTAATTTATTATATAAATTGAATTTTTAACTTATTATCAATGACTTATGATTTATTATGTAATGTAGTACCTATAATAGTATGGGTATTACATTTGATATTTTCCAAATTGAACCTTTTCAGCAAGTCTCTGGTATTCTTCTCTTTATATGTATTAGTTCCTGATCTTTCTTGCTTGATTTGCATACCAAGATAGAATTTTAACTCCCCCGTCATGCTTACCTAAAATTCTCCTTTCATGAGATCAAAAAAATCTTTGCACAAAACCTCGTTAGTAGAACCAAATATAATGTGATCTATATAGATTTGAACAAGTAAAAAATATCCTTCTTAATTGATTTTGTAAACAAGGTAGTGTCCACCTTTCCTCTTGTAAGACCATCTTTTATGATAAAATTGATTAATCTCTCATATCAAGCCCTAGGAGCTTACTTAAGCCAATAAAGTGCTTTGAATAGTTTGAAAACATTATTAGGAAATTTCTCATCTTCAAATCCAGGTGGTTGCTTAACTTATACACCTTTATATATAAAACCATTTAAGAATACACTTTTAGCATTCATTTGAAATAATTTAAAGTTCATCTATGCAGCATATGCAAGTAGAATTTTGATAACCTCAAGTCGAGAAATAGGAGCAAATATTTCATCATAACCTATACCTTCTTGTTGGTTATATCCTTGAGCTACCAAACTTGCTTTATTTCTTACAATATGACTAGATTCATGAAGGCTATTTCCAAAAGCCCATCTTGTTCTAGTGAGAGAGTAATCTGTAAGAGTAGGAACAAGAGACCAAACTTCATTTGTTTCAACTGGTTCAGCTCCTCTTCATAGTAATGATCCAAACTTCATCTTTGAGAGCTTCCTCTATTGATTTTGGTTCAATGTTAGATAACAGGGCTAAGTTGGAGTTGTTTTTGAACGTAAATCTGGCCCTCCTTTCTCTTGGAAGTCAAAGTGATGAGAAGGGTCATGAGACAGGTTGCGACTCTCGTCAATATCTTGCTTTTCTTTCTTGTCAGATTGATCTTGTTCTTCTTTCTCGTTAGACTAATCTTTCTCTTCTCTATGTAACCTTGGCTTGTCAATGAGATAAATTTACTAGTTCATCTTCTAGGTCTGAAACTCTCTTACTCTTATCAAAATTGTTAGTTTCATTGGAAACAACATGCATAGATTCTTCAACCATGAAAGTTTTGGTATCATGAACTCCATAAGCTTTAAAGGATGTTGAGTAACCCAGAAATATGCCTTTGTCAAACTTGGAATCAAACTTACCATGTTGATCCTCAGATCCAAATGCATGAAAGTATGAAATATTCGGCTTTCTCCCTTTCCATAATTGTTATGGTGTTTTATTTAGTATTGGCCTTATTAAAATTCTATTCAAAATGGAGCAAGAAGTATTTATGGCCTCAGCCCAAAAATATTTAGGAAGATTAGTTTCACGAAGAAAGGTTCTTGCCATTTCTTGCAAGGTACGATTTTTCCTCTCCATAACTCCATTTTGTTGATTTTTCCTCTCCATAACTCCATTTTGTTGAAGAGTTCATGGACAAAAAAAGTTGTGAAATATACCATGCTCATCACAGAATTTTTGAAAAGATTGATTTTTGAACTCTCCTCCATGATCAATTCTAATATAAGTTATGAAAATTCCATTTTTCATTTTGAACTTTCTTACAAAAAGATTTTAAAGACTCAAAAGATCATCTTTGTGGGTTAGGAAGAGTACCCATGTAAATTTAGAGAAATCATCAACAATGACAAAACCATATCTTTTACCACCAAAGCTAGCATTTTTTGTAGGACCAAATAAGTCAATATGCAGAAACTCCAAAGACCTACTGGTTGAGACAATAATCTTTGGTTGAAAGCTTGACTTTGTTTGCTTCCCTCTTTGAGATGCTTCACATATCATGTCCTTTTTGAATTTAATTTTGGGTAAGCCTCTACCAAGATCTGTAAAGGAGATTGTTGTAAGGGAGATTGCAAGCTCCAAGCTCCTTTAAATATGTTCTTTCTATTTAGTTTTGATGATTAACAAACTTTGTTGAAAATATCAAGTTATTGCTCTAACACTTTTTGAGTGGATTAACGTATTCTTATGAGTTTTTCTTCTAAGCTTTGATATGTAAACTTTAAGAATACAGATGAGAAAGATCAAAGGATAGCTGGAAGATTACCAATTCAAAATGAGAAAAGTCAGTGAAAGCTTGAGAAAGTTTATTAGAGAAGCCAGCATCCAAAACTTGAGAAAGGTCAATGCAAATTGTGATAAAGCTTGAAGATCTCATGAAGACAAAATTAAAAGAGTGAAAGATGTTCAAGAGCAAGATTTATTTTCAATCATGTCAAGACAACATCAGTCAAGCCAAGAGAAATCAACCTGAGAAGAGTCAAGACTTAAGAAAGTTAGTTGAGAAAGTTGACAAGAGTCACAATGAACCTTCTCAAGTTACCAAAGGACAAACTGTATTTTCATGTTGGGTCATCTAAAAAGAGTTGTTACAATAGTTAGTGCTTGTCCAATGGATAATATAAATTCCAAACCTCCAATGGCTAGTTTTGGAAGATTATATAAATATCTCAA
Source organism: Castanospermum australe (assembly GCA_019955255.1). Classification (NCBI taxonomy): domain Eukaryota; kingdom Viridiplantae; phylum Streptophyta; class Magnoliopsida; order Fabales; family Fabaceae; genus Castanospermum; species Castanospermum australe. The sequence goes on along the minus strand of NSJW01000621.1, from coordinate 97,959 downwards.
CTCAAAGATTCAGAGGTTACAAGGTTACAAGGCTAACTGCAATAATATAGTGAACCTCAAAGACAACTCTTCTCATCCTTTTTTTTTTAAGCTACCTCTTGCATGAATCTTAGCCAAAATCATATTGTCGGTGCTTGTATTACTCATAAACTTGTGTAAATCCACTCTTTGAGTCTTTTTGAGAGCAACTCATTAGAAAACACTTATCATAACACTAGATTTTGTGAGATCAAAGGTGATCTAGTGGGTTATGCTAGACACTTGTAGTTTTCTTCTATCTTAGAAAGGATAGTATTGAAGAAAGAATACTCGTGCTCTAGCCTAAAGAGGCTAGTGTTGAAGAAAGAATACTCGTGTAATAGTTTGGAGAGGTTATGGATCAAGAACATTCATATTTATAGTGAAAAATCTCAGAGAGAAACTGGGGACTGGACGTAGAAAGATATATGAAACTTATTTACATCACTGCAGTGCATTTGGTATTATTTGATATAGTTGAGAAAGTTGAAACTTCTCAACTTCAACTTGTGTTGCTTTTGAACTTTCTCAATTCTAAGTGTTCATACTTGAGAAAGGCTGAGAAAGGTGATTGTGTTTGTAGAAAAATCTTAAATCAAAGAGCACAATTCATCCCCTCTTCTTGTGCTTTTGCCAGCTTCAAGATCAAGCTTTAACAGTTTTGAAGTCATTTTCATATTTGCATGTCCAAGCCTTTTTTATACCACAACCATATATTTCATCTTTCAACGAAGAAAAACATTTTACATTTTCACTATTTAGATCATCTAAATCCACAATGTACATATTTTGATGCCTTTGTACAGTAGAAAAGGGTCTTACCTATATTAGTATTTCTTATGAAGCATTGAAAAGGTTCAAACATCACTTCAAAACCTTTGTTGTACAACTGACTAATGCTGAGAAGGTTATGTTTTAATCCATCTATGAGGTAAATATCATCAATGTAAGTGGAAGAGGGCTTACCAACCTTACCTAACCCAATAATCTTCCCTCTTCCATTGTCACCAAATGTTACATAGCCACTATCTTTTGTAATGAGTGAAAGAAACTTTGATTTATCACCTGTCATGTGTCTCAAGCACCCACTATCCAAAAACTAGCATGCATACCCTTGGGACTTAGACAAATATGCATTTATAGATTCCATATATTTAGGTACCCAAACCTTTTTTAGTCCTTTAAGGTTACTTCCTTTGAATCTAGTGGCATTGTTTTTGAAATGACATGAAGAAATTTTGTGTCCTTTATTGTTATAGCAGAAACATATAGCTTCATATTCTTTAGGCTTCTTAAAGAAATTCATTTTCAACTTGATTATAACCTAGACCAAACTTGTCAAAAGCACACTTCTAACTTCCTAACATAATGTCAAGGTTTTTTGTACCATTGATAAATTTTGTTAAGTCAACAGTAAGTTGATCCACTTTCTTTCTTAAACTTTCAACTTTAGGCGAAGGATCTTGAGAAAAGTGGTCGAAGGATCAATTAACTTATGTTCTAATGAAGTAATCAGAAGAGCATTTTCTTTTACTAGGTAATCGTTTTCTTGACATAGAGCACTCTTTTCAAGTTTTAGAATTTCTAATTCTTTATAAGTTTTCACAAACTTTTTCTTTAGAGAAAAATATTATGATACAAGATTTTTAGAACCCAGAAAAAGTTAATTAAAAGCAATTTGAAGCTCATCATAAGATAGATGAGAAGGGTTAGAGCCTGATGCCTCATCTTCACTATCCTAGTCATTGGCCATTAGGTAGATATTAGCCATATTATCTTGCTCATCATCAATGTCTAAGGGTTCTTCATCCAGATCTTCCCAAGTAGTCATCGTGTCTCATTCTTGTTCAGAGACTTCTCGAAGGATTTCATGAGTTGGGGGCATTCTATTTTGATGTACCCAGAATTCTTGCATTCATAATAGGTAACTTGATTTTTGTTTGAGTTAATGGAATCTCCTTTCTGAAATTCCTTCTTAGGTTGAAAACCTTTCTTTGTTTATGTTTCTCTTCTTCCACATCTTTTGAATCTTCCATGAGATGAATGATAGCTCATCCTTATCAAAGATGTCTTCATCATCCTTATTATAGTCATAAGTGGAGTTCAGAGTAGCAACTTTAGAAGAGTGATGAGAAGAGTTGTGAGAACTTTTCAGAACTATCTTTAGAGCAATTCCTTTTCCTTTCCTGGGTATACTTCCATCTATATCAATTAGCTCTTGCTCGTGTGTCTTGAGTGATTCAATTAGCTCATCCAATCTCAAGCTAGATAGATTTTTAGCTTCTTGAATGGCTGTCACCTTAGGTCTCCAGACTTTAGACAGGCTTGTTAGGATCTTTCTCACCATATCTTGTTTGGAGTACTGTCTTCCAAGTGACTTCAATTAAATAAAGCTTTTTCTTTAAAGAGGCATATTTTTTAATAAGAATATTTAAGTCAGATAAAAGTTCATCAAATGTACTTTCTAATTCATTATAAGAAAGTGAGAAAGTTCAGAATTTGATACCTTATCATCAGTCTCAACTTCTTGCTCATTTGCTACTAGACAGAGGTTGGCTGTTTCTTTTTTATCATCATCATCTGAGGAGTTTCATCAAGATCCTCCCATGTAACCATTATTTCCTTCTTCTTGGAGGATTTGTTGTGAGATTTCTTTAGTAAGGGACATTCAGTCCTGATGTGACTAGGTTTCTTGCACTCATTGCATATGATTTATCCCTTGAGTCACCTTTTTGAAGGTCTTTCTTTGACTAGAAATTTTTCTTTCCTCTGCCTTTCTTTCTCAACATTCTTTGAATCTTTCTTAAGATGAATGTCAGCTCATCTCCATTATGGATTTCTTCATCCTTATCACTTTCATCATCTGAACTCATTGTAGTGTTAAATGCTTAAGGTTGAGAAGAGTGTTGAGAAAGTTGTTTTCTGTGAACTTCATGAACTATCTTCAAAGCAATGGATTTTCCTCTTCTAGGACTATCTTCATTCAATTTAGCTAGCTCTTGCTCGTGAACTATAAGTAATCCAAGTAACTCGTCAAGCTTCAGAGTTGATAGGTCATTGGCTTCTTGTCACATGTTCCTGATTTGAGTATATCTTCCCAAGTGACTTCAGTTCATTCACAATGATTGTAAATCTAGGTCTTATGCTCTTGCATTTTGAACAATTCGTACTCATGAACTAACATGTTGACTTTTGCTTTTTTGACTTGGCTGGTTCTTTCATAAGCTACAGTCAAGGTATCCCATATTTCTTTTGCTATGTTATATCCAGCTATCTTGTCATATTCATTTTTGATCAATGTAGAAGTTAGATAGAGCTTGGCCTTTCAAACACATATTTGTTTTTCTCATCTTTTGTCCATGTATCTCTTTTGTACATGTATCTTTAGACTTCTATGCTGTTCTACCATCTTCATGTCTGATCGTGGGAGTGTAAGGACCATTTTCAATTATTCCCTAGAGGTCTATATGTTGAGACTCAATAAATAACCTTGTTCAATCTTTCCTATAGTAGTAGTCTTTTTCATCGAAAGCAGGTGGTCTATTTGTTGATGAACCTTCAGGTATGTATGCACCTCCATGTTGGTTTGCCATGCTTCATTCCATATCTTTGTCCTCTTATGGTGTTAGATGTCCACAATCAGAGGCAGAGCTATGATACTAATTGAAATTGGAAAAAGCATAAGAAAGGAGGGTTGAATTGTGCTCCTTTGATTTTTAGTTTTTCCATAAACACAATCACCTTTCTCAATCTTTTCTCAAGTCTAAACCCTCGGCGTTGAGAAAGTTCAACTTTCTCATCTATATCAAATAATGCTAAATGCACAGTAGTAATGCAAATTAGTTTCAGATATCTTTCAAAACAAGTTTTGAAACACATAAATCAAATATAGCACTTCAAATATGCTTTAGATTAGATTTAAACTTGCATAAGCATAAGTTTCAGAAACTTAATTTGGTTGAGTTTGTTATTGTGAAAGATAAATAAATCACCCACTGAACTCGAAATGGGCAGAAAATTGAAAGTAAAGTGGGAGATAAGGGAGAAGAGAGCTCAATACAAAGATTTATATTGGTTCACCCTAAACCATGTAGGCTATATCCAATCTCCAGCTCCTCGTTGAGATTTTTCACTATAAATCAGAGTATTCTTATATTTGTAGCCTCTCTAAGCTTTTACACAAGTATTCTTTCTTCAACACTAGCTCTCTAGGCTAGAAACCGAGTAGTCTTTCTTCTACATTAGCCTCTTCAAGCTATACAGCACTGTAGTAACTAGCACAACCCGCTAGCTCACTTTCAATCTCACAAGATCAGGTATTACAATAAGTGTTTTGTAATGGGTTGCTCTCAAAAACATTCACAGAGTGGATTTATACAAGTACAGAGTTGCACAAACACTTATAATATGATTTTGGCTTAGATAAGCTCAAGTAGGTAGGTACAGAAAAAATAAGAAAAGTGGTCTCCGAGGTTCACGTGTACTTTTTAGTTTTTGACTTTTAAATCTTCTGACCTCTAAATCTTTGAGTTGAGATCTTTATATAGTCTTCAAAAACTAGTTGTTGGAGGTTTAGAGTAGTTTGTCAATTGTTGGATAGTTATTAGTCATTACAACAGTTACTTTTAGATGACTCAACATGCAAGTATACTCTGTCCATTAGCAACTTGAGAAGGTTCAATGTGACTTTTTTCAACTTCAACTTTCTTAACTTTTTTAACTAACTTTCTCAAGTCTTGACTCTTCTTGGTTAGATTTATTCTTGGTTGAATGATGTTGTCTTGTCAAATTATATAGAGAAATCTTGCTCTTGAACATCTTTAAAACTTTTAATCATGTCTTCATGACACCTTCAAGCTTCATTAAATTTAGCCATGACCTTTCTCAGGTTCAGAATGCTGGCTTTTCTGGTCAACTTTCTCAAATCTTTTTGGACTCTTCTTACTAAGTTTTTGTGATTTTCTAGTCATCCAATGATCTTTCTCATCTACAATCTTTAGGTCTGCATGTTAAAGCTTAAAAGAACATCTCACAAGAACACATTAATCCATTTAAGAGTGTTAAAGCAATAATCCAATATTTCAACAAAGTTTGTTAGTCATCAAAACCAAATAAAAAGAATTAATCTAAGAGGGCCTTGGAGTTTGCAATCTCCCTTACATGAGTATCAATAGCAATTGGTCTGATCAACTTTTCTCATCAATCCTTGATTCTTTCTCATGAGTTTTTTATCCTTCCCAAGTAGTCTATGATCTTTCTCATGTCTAAAAATTGAAAGGCTGCAAGACTTGAGTCACAAGATTAGCCCAAAAATAACATAATCCGCCATGAGTGAAATTCAAGCAAATTAAGATTTATGATAAATAATCTTAATTATGTAAGAGTTATAGTTTGTTAATCACTAAAACACTAAGAATGCAATGAGATGAGAGATATTGAACTTACCCTCATGTCTAAATCAAAGGAAGAAATAATATCCTCAATGAAGGATCCAGGTTAAAAGGCACCTAAGCAATAAAAGGATGGAAGTAAGGACATTTGAACGGAGCAGATCATGAAACTTCCATCCCAATGAAAAGGAATTTGAGTAAGATGAAATTGGTAGACGATTTCATTTGAATATGGGTTTCATTGGTCAAAGTTTCTCTAACTAGAAGCATTTTGGTTCAATGAATTGTTTTTAAGAAGTTTTTCTCCAATGGCATTTAGTTTTTAGGCTCATGACTTTGAGCCAATTTAGTCTTCAAGCTCATGACCCAATGTATTTGGTTTTCAAGCTCATGGCCAAACGCATTCAATTTTTAGGTCCAAGGCCCAATGCATTTAGTTTTCAAACTCATGGCCAAATATCTCTAGTTTTGGGTTCAAGGCCCTATGCAATTAGTTTTTGGCTCACAACCTAGTGCATTTAGTTTTTGGCTCAACATGACATTTAGTTTCTCAAATCAAGGTCCCATGCATTTAGTTTTTGGGTCAAGGCTCCATGCATTTAGTTTGCAACTCATGGCCCATTGACATTTACTTTTCAAGATCATGGCCCTTCGACATTTTGATTCCCGACTCAAGGCCCCATCCATTTAATTTTTGAATAATGACTCCATACATTTAGTTTTCAGCTTATGGCCCAAGGGCATTTAGTTTCTGGCTCAAGGCTCCATACATTTAGTTTTTCCCTTATGGCCCCATGCATTTAATTTTCACATCATAACCCAATGACATTTAGTTTTTTGGCTCATGACCCAATGGCATTTAGTTTTCAAGTTCATGACTTAGTGCATTTAATTTCTTGGTTCATGGTCTAATACATCTATTTTATAGACTCATTGCCTAATACATTTAATTTTTAGTCTTTTTTGCCCAACACATCTAATTTCATAGCTCATGGCCCAATGCATTCTAGGTCTTTGGCCTAATGACTTTTTGTGAAATTCCACATCTTTCAAAAAAAAAAAGGAAAAACATAACAACAAATAGACAAAAGTAAACAAAAAAATGCTTCCTATGCTCGTAGATTAATGGTTTTGTCTTGTAGTTTACTTTTAGGATGCTTTGATCTACCATATTTAAATTACTGTCATTCACTTCTGGGCACATAAGCCCATTGTATGTTGAATTCCTATCATTTAATTTTGGATACATCAGCCTATTGCATTAAAATTTCTATCATTTAATATTAGGTGCATCGTACTAGTACATTTAAATTTATGCCATTTACCTCAGGTGCTTCTACTTACTGTATTTTAAATTTATGTCATTTTATTTGGGGCTCATCGGTCTACCACATTTTAAATTCTTGTATTAATTTCTAGTGCATCGACCTATCACCTACTGCAATTTAAATTTCTATCATTTAGCTTTGGGTGCATCAGCTCATTTCAATTTAAATTATGTCATTTATTCTTGGGTGCATTGGTCCACTGCATCTTAAATGCCTCTCGTTTAATTTGGACATATCAGCCCACTGCATTTAAATTTGTCATTTAATTTTGAGCACATTGACCTACTACATTTAAATTATTATCATTTACTTTTGGCTGTCTAGCTTGCTGTCTATGTCAAGAAAGAAAAAAAAAGTGAAAAAACAAAAGAAGAAATTTCAAATTCAAAAGAATCAAATTTTAAATTTCAATCAATTATTTTTCATGTCGTTGGAAGCTCACTTCATTTTGCATCATTTCTAGATTTTGTAACATTTTATCTATGAATTTTTGAACAAAATATGAGTTCATTCTTTTTACTCATTCCTTACTATGACAACAAGAACTCCAAAGATTGTTTATGTTCTCTAATAAGAAACAAGTAAAGAGGGACAATTGTGAACACCACATTTTGTCCGAACCAATAAAATTAATTAAAAAAAATACAAAACAAAAAAAAATGTTAATAGATTAGCCTAACAAACCCAATCCAAAAAATCCAAGTCCAATCACTTAGCATAAATTTTTTTTTTAATAATCTGGATTAATTTTGAAATAATTTAATTGATTTGAAATTCAAATGAAAATTTGATTTGTAGGAGAATTAGTGTTGATTGAAAAATTAATTGATAGAAATAAGTGTTCATTCAAAATTTTGTTGAAAATTTTTATTAGACTAAGTTCATAAATTAAAAAGAGGAGCAAATTAGAAAGAAACCACAAGAGCAGAATTGGCTAAGAAGAAAAAAGCAGAAGGAAAGGAGAAGACAGCAACCCAGAGGTAGAAAGCTTTGAGAGCTACCACGAGGTTAAGAAAGAGAAGAAAGATCAAAGGGGAGAGATATCACAATCACAACATACAAAGGCTTTGAAGAGCTTTGGCATTGGGTTTTCCTCAAATCGTGGTTCCTACGCTCTTCTCTTTCACTAAAGACCACTATCATAACCCACTGGATGTTGACATAATGGAAGTGAACTACGTCCCTAGGCATTAGAATTATGGTTCGATTCTTAATTGGGAATTGTATTTTATAAAAAGAGTAATACCATTATCACTCTCGAATCGGGAAGACTAGACTTATAGAGCGGTTCAAATTGGGCAAGTCCTGTAAGGATACTCCTAGTTCAGACAAAAAAAAAAGGGCCACTATCATAATTCTGAACCGAAAAATAACTTATACAAATGCTAAGAATAATGAAGGGGAATAACAAGCCAGAGAAGAGAGTTAGAAGTGTGCCAGGATGATGTGGAAGGCAGTTGTAAGTGTCTGAACAAGATGTAACAATTAGAGTTAGTCTATATAAATAATTGTAATAGAAAGAAAGAGGAAAGAAAGAACTCAGAATTGAGTGTTAGGAGTTTTGGCCTTGGAGTGGAATTGTTCTTGTATTATTCTTGTATGTGATTCTTTTTGTTCTTGGTATTGTACCAATTCTCGTGTTGTTCCAATGATTCTTGAATAAATTCATATCAAAGAAAGCATTGAAGTTGTATATTAGAACTTGTGTTCTACCATTTGGTGCTTTCATTGAGAGGCTACCATAGCAGAGGGAACTCGATTTGCAGGGTTAGAGGAGTCTGGGTGAGAATGCAGAGAAGCCATTGCTAAGTTGCAGCAATCCCATCTTGAATTCCAGAGATCAAGTCACTTGATGGATGGTAAGATCTTTGAGTTTCAAAAGTCTCTGGGTAATAGGGTGTCTTCTATTGAAGGTTCTACGTGTAACATGTAAATGATCAAGTCAGCATAATCATGAATTAGTGGCACAACTCAAAGTGAGAATGGAAATCATTCAAACTCCAAAGTTGATTAGAGCTAAAATCGACCTTCAGAATTCATATTCAAGATGCAAAAAGGAATCAAGGTTGAAATCCCATATTAGAAAAAAGATGAGTTCAAACCTTTTCATCAATAGGAACCATATATATACTAATTAACTCTTTATTTCTATGAATATTTGAAGTATCCCATGATCTAGACACTCGTACTTTAATTTTCCAATAACACCTATTTGAAGATAGTTCTTCTAGAAGGACATATTGTTCTATCACGGTGAATAAAAAAAAAATAAAAGAAAGTGACATACAACTATAATAAATGTAAAAAAAAAATTAATTCAATTATAGTATTCGAATAGTTTAAAAAAAGAAAAAAGAAGAACAAAGATAATAAAAAAAGTTGTGTGAGAACAAAAAAGCGGAAAAGCCAATTATACACTCAAAACAATATCTCCACGAAAACAATTATTAAACTTTAAAAGAAAAAAATAACAAGAGTAGAGCTAAATTGTAAAGTAGCAAAAATAAAGAAATAAAAAACAATTTAGGGATGTCCAAAATTAAAAAAATAATAATAATTTTATAAGAAACAATGATTATGATGAGGAAGGTAAAAAGGATAAATTACAAAGAAACTCCTTGTTTCAAATGTGCGGCAAGCCTTCTTGCACTTGGATGCTACAATTGGTGATTAAAGTACGGAGGAATATTATAAGAGGATTTAGACTATTAAAATCATATCCTTTGAGTTAGCTAAACTTGTATTAACTTTATATTGTTAAATTTATATCATTTCTTGATTTTGTATAAATTTATTTTAAATTCATATAAAATTATATAAAATTTTAAATTTATATAAAACTCAAAAGAATAAATACTACCACTTGAAAAATAAGTTTTAAAGGATATAAATTTTCATATAATTATCATAATATTTTAAATAAAATAGAAACATGTAAATAAGTTAGTTAAAAGATCATCATCAATAACATTAAATGTGAAAGTTAATTTTATTATATGTATAGATAAATCCTTATATTGTACGGGAATGATAACTAGTGAGAATGTAACTAGTGAGAATGTAATATAATATTTAACTAATAAAAGTAATAGTTCTTATTTGTTAAGCAAGTATATAAGTTTTAGAAGATATTTCAAATGTTAAATAAAGAAAATGTGAGATATTAAGAAATACACTAATCAAACACTTTGAGCCTTTCACATATTTTTTATCTTACTTATTTTAATGTTTATACTATTTTTTAAATATAATTCTAGTCTCAGAAATCTTTTTGGTCTAAGGTGACTGTTTCATTTTTTCTTTTGTCCTTACTTGAATATTCTCACACTCTTTACTAATTTCATTCAAGGTACTTAAGCTGCAATCCCAATAATGCATTTCCATGGGAAGCTTTGAGCCCTGACATTGCAGATGCACCCTCAACCACTTAACTTAACCTTGCTTGCTACTTAAGCCGCATCCTATTTCTTACCATTTAGCTCAAATTTATTTACCACTTCATCCTTTTGCATTGAACGTGATTCTTTTTATGAATATAAATTACTCTACTCAAAACGTTAAACCTACTTCAGAATAACCTCAAGTTCGTAATATAAAATTCATTCAATATTAAATTTACATAAGTTAATCCAAACTTATTAATTATTAAAGGGTGTATAACATCCCTTAAATCATGAAAGATATATGAGTGCATACTATATATTTGTATATGTTTGTTCATAAGCTCATTAGAATTTTTAGAAAAGGTTCAAATCATATAAGATAAGTTACAATTAAGTGACAAACTCAAATTTAATTAGAATAAATTTTAAAGCCTATAAAAGACTTTAGTCACATGAGGCCAAGCCCAAAATAAAAACCAAAGCCTAAATCTTAACCAAAGGACAAGACCCTAATTTAACAAGGCTATAAGTACACTTAGACCCTAAAAATAATGCAACCCAAGATTAGAGTATTAGCTTGATAGTTTTAAATTAAATTAATTATCTAAACCAATGAGTAACCTATGACCCGTAAGTTAGGCCAACTTAAACATAGAACCAATAAGCTGAAGACCAAGCCCATAAGCCCAAAGCCTTGATCTAATAAGGATAAGAGTAGAAGAAAACAAAAGACTTGTCTTCCAAGAAAAAATTCATGTGAAAGGGAGAAAGAAAGAAGTTAGAGCGTGTGAGATGTTTCTAGGAAGAGCACATGCCTTAAAGAATAAAGGAACACAAGACAAACTTTCGAAGGAAAAAGAGAGAAAACCATGTGGAGGGCCAAGAGGAGAATATTAGTCTCCCAAGATAACTCTAGTCAAGGATAAGATATCATTAATAGATAGTAATGATGGTTAGACAAACTAAAAAAATAAAGAATCTAGTTAAAAGCCAATAGAAAAGTTACAAAGTAACTAAGTAAACCAAGTCAACTATGAGTAAAAAAAGGGAATCTAGTTATAAAGTAATCAGACTAAACTAACAAAGTTATTAAAAGTAACTAAATAATGATGGATTTGAAAATAAGAAACTATGTGTGAGCAACCTATCAAGCCAAGTGTAAAGGCATTCAAATAATATCAAAGACCACGTGGTCTTAAGCAAGAGTCTTCTCCTCCTTTCTCCAAGCCAACTCACATCATTCTTCCTAGTCACAGTGCAGGACCATACACTTCAAAGAAGCCTGTAAATACCTCAACCCACGCTCCTCCAAGGCACACACCACACGAAACCAATAGAAGAAACTATTAAGAGTGTGAGAGAGAAGCTTGAGCATGTGAATCAAGAAGAGAAACCCTTGAAGAACTTAGTTCAAAAAGTGTAGGAAATATCAATCCTTCTCCATACACCTCTTTGTTTAATGTGTTCTTGCTACTATTCTTGGATTATTGTAACACTTCTTCCCTCTTCTATGTCGTTAGTTTCTATGATCTAGTGAAGAGATGCTTTATTTGTATGCACTCTTTATGTTTTATGTTGACTTGGATTGTATTATGGTTGTATCAAGATAATGAAACATTATGTTATATTACTAATTAGCTAGAAATGATCCTCAAGAAGAGATGATCTAGAGTTATTATTTTGAGATGTGATCCTCAAGCCCATGCTATGGAGGTGATTTCACCAAGTTTAGAAATGACCCTCAAGAGAAGGTGATTCCGCATGACTAGCCACGTCAGTGGTAAAGGCGAAGTGATGCCCTTGCAAGTGGAAAGAGATCTTAGCCTAAGTTTTAATCATGGTGTAAGGTTTTGAAAATGAAAATTTAAAGAATTGGTAATCTAGCATAAGAGAAAATAACCTATTAAACAAGAGAGAAATCAAGAGAAGAAGTATTTTCTGTACTTAACACAACTGAAAACATTGTATGTTTTTAACTAAATTGTTAATATTTCCTATTGAGATTATATCTCACTTTTTGTTTGTAATGTTTTCAGATTATCCAAAATGTCTTACGTTACCATTGTTATTGAGATAAAAATCATATGGGTGAATGTGCCAGGGGTAGGCCCCGTGAGAGTCATTCTATTCAAGTTACCCACTTTGATAACCAAGGAGTTGTAGTTTGAAGAAGCTAGGATGTGATCTAATGTAATATTGAAGTATCACCATAAGGGGTGTTGTATAATAGCACTAACCCTTTTGAATGACATATAATATGAATAGTTTGATGCTATCATAGTGTTGTTTTCTTCTTTAGCTAAACATTGTAAACTTGATGCTATGTGACAGTTAATCTCACCAAAACCTAGATAAACTTAGGTGGAAGAATGTTATTTGATGTTATAACAAAGTAACTTAAACAATCAAAAGCTTAGAAGAAGAGAAAAATGAATATGCAATTTTTTGCCAATTGAGCACCTCGACGCCAGCATCTAGGCGCCCAAGCAGTGGTGCATTCTGCACTTTGGGCTGTTAGGCACAAAATCTGAGTGATAGGCCAGCACCTGAGTGATAGGCCAGCACCTGAGCGGTGAGTGTTGGGCGGTTAAGCAGTAGCTGGTCCAAAATCAAGGTGTTTTTTGGGCTTTGGGCGCTTAAGCAGTGGAATCCCAGTGCTTAGGCAGGGACAGAAAACATGTATATTTTCCTTCTAATTTGAACCAATTTTAAGGTCTTTGAATAGGTTTCAAAGAATTCCAAATTAAGTTAAGATTTAAGTGCTTAAACCAAGTAAAGTCTTAAGAACTTGAGCAAATAAGGGTAAAGAAGTTAGCTTCAAAATCCTAGTTATATGAAATTGTAAAGATTAGGAGTTGATAATACTAAGTAAAAGATTGAGAAATGCTATTTGAAGTTAATCTAAAATAATTTAGCTTTTACTTCATAATCTACCATAGTTAAACTAATAATAAAATGAACTTAGATTCAATTAAGTAAGAAGATTAGTGTTACAATATCTCTAGCGTAGGGTGTTACAAGGTACTGCCATGGACTCACCTTCCCTCCTTCCTATTTTGTGTGGGATGGCTGCTGGCAAGCTATGTCCAAGAGAACAGTTCCTCAATCTTCCACAGTAGAATTGTTCTACTGCTAGGCCACTAGCCATCCTAATATCTAATATTATGGGTACCCTTTTGAGTGATTTATAGGAACACATTTTGTTTTGTTACCTCGTATTCTATTATGTCTTTTGAAAACTATAAGTAAACCTTGTTTTCGTATTGAGGAAACTACTGCTACTTGCCGAACAAAATAAATATATTTAAAATATTTGATTTTATTTTCAATTATAGTGCACATTTTGATAAAGAAAAAAATGTCTTCTTATGATAATGAAAGATAACAAAAAGTTCCCTGAATCAGAAGCAAAGAGACACGTATAAGCGGTTTCTTATAAACTAATAATATCGTATCTGAGAAAGCCAAACAGAAGCCTCAAGATGCTTCCAAGTTTGGTCTTCGAAAATCTTACTAACACCACTTTAATCAGTGCCACTACGACTTTCTTGCTTCATAATGAAGAAAAATAAAAAAAAATAAAAAAGGCCAAATTGGATGAAACTAAGGGAAAAATGAAACTACACCAGACAAACATTATCACACAGTTTTGTTCATTAGGAATGGTAATATTTATACATGAACTACTTTAATTCTTTTGGGTACACTACATCATGTACTGTAACTATGATCCACACCTAACTCTATGGATCACTCACCAGAAATGCCAATTCTTCAAAGAGGCTAAAAAGATAGAGAATTGGTGACTCTTTAGGCAAAATTTGGTAAGGAGAATTGATGCAGAATTGGGGCTGCTCCATATTTCTATTCCACAAGAACATTGAAATATTGAATCAAGGGTGCCCTCTGTGAGCAATGTTCCTCTAGCCAGGAAATTAATACAATAGATGTGGTAACTTCAATATTTAACCCAAGCATCGCAGTGAAGAGATGAACCAGAATTTCACATCATGCAGCAGAGTAAAAAATCATAGAAACATCACATGTACCAAATCTTGCACAAGAAAAACAGCAAAATCCATTTTAAGATGAAAAGTTGCAGCGTAGAATAACATTGAAAATGACATCAAAAACAAAAGATGAACTATTTAGCAACAGTGCCAAGTGTCAACATGTCAGAGACCCACACCATGAAATTCCATTTCAACAAACACAGCAAAAGTTGCCTAATTCTAACCTAACATCATTTTGCAAAAATTCAAGATTAAACAGCACTTCCATAGGCTTGCAGAGCCTCACCAGTTAACCTGCAAATCCTCCATTCCTGCAGGATCTTAGCACCCATTTCCTCATAGAACTCGATGGCATTTATGTTCCAATCAAGCACAACCCACTCCACTCTCCCATAACCCATCTTCACAGCCTGCTTCGCCACCGCTGACAGCAGCATCTTCCCAAAGCCTTTCCTCCTATAGCACTCCCTCACGAACAAGTCCTCCACATAGAACCCAGGCTTACCCAGAAACGTGGAGTAATTGGGGAAGAACAGCACGAATCCAGCGACCACAACATCGTTTCCCTGCGATCGAAACGTTTCGCTTTCTGGGTCATCGATTGGGAGGTCCAGGTTCGCAATCCGCACGGTGGGCTTGTAGAAAGGGTCATCGGCGAAGTGGATATCGGAGAAGGGGCTGGGGGAGACCTCGAGGATGAAGATGGTGAAGGATTGGAAGGGCTGGGAGTTGAAGAGGGTGGAGGAGAGGGAGGACTCGGTGGCGGAGAAGAGGTCGGTGAGGCGCTCGAAGACTGCCATCTGATGGATCAGCTTGTGGATGTGAGGGACGTCGGAGGGGGTGGCGAGGCGGATGCGGGAGAAGAGAGGGTGGCCGACAGGGGTGGATTCCGGCAATGTGGCGGCGGGTTCCGGTGCCGGAGTCGGTGGCGGTGGCGGTGCTGCGGCGGCCATTGATGAAAAAGGATTTTGAGGTTTCTAGAGTTCGATGTGACTGCTTAGTATTGAGTGTGCGTTCGGCGAGAAGTGCTTTAAAACTTTTTTTTTCTTTTTTTTTGGGATAATTTGTTATTTTTTCTTCTACTTATTGTTGAGTTGTTGGACTTGACACGAGTTACTTGGAAACATGTTTTAAAATTTCTCATTTTCTCCTGCGACTTTTTACATGGTGCTGGAAGGACGAATAAGTTTTTTTTTTCGATAAAAGGAAGAATAATTCTAGTTTGTGATCTAACAACTGTTAACAAAAGAAATCTTTGGTATGATTATAAATTAAAAAGAAAAATTTTAACACGATTTATTTAATTAAATAAATTTTTATAAAAAATTTAAATATAAATAAATTTAATAAAATTAAAAATAAATTAAATTATAAACTCTTAATAAATTATCCGACTTATTCTAATTCTTAATAATATGTTTGAAATTTACATACATTATTTTAACTTTATTTTAAATTTGAAAATAACTTAACACAATCAAAAATTACCTATCACTCGTAAACTAGTTTTCTTAACCCTGAATATCATAAAAATTGTAAGCATAATTAAAATATGTCTTCAAAATTTTTCAAAGGTCACCCTCTAATAGATTGATGAAAGTAGATATTGTCACATATGCCTTAAGTAACTTTTTTACATACTTACACAGGTATAAGGGTCACATTTCATTATCACAAAAAAATACATCATGTACACTATTGGGCGATTTACTAGCCCCTCATCTTGCGACACCCTATTTTACACAGCCTATATTAACATAAACAACTACTAACCACATTAATGAATCTTGATACTCCTCAAGATCTTCACAAAACCCTCTTCCTCTGGGCAATACACCCAGACGTACTCATGCTCGATGATAATGATAACTAACATGTTTTATCCTCTAAATATATCATGATAGCAAGAGTGAGTAACATTCTCAGTAGCTAGTAAAACATAAATATAATTTTATCCATGATGGGTCCAGCTATATAAACTACAGTTGCATAAAATCTTGGCTCTAATTATAAATTATTTGAACTTCTATAAATGAACTTATAGACAAATAAAATATCATCAATAACTTCAACCACTTGCATGTTACAGGTATGACAAAGGCCTTCTCTATAACTAGGAATATCTTGAATGTAACATCTCCTTTTTCATAAAATATTTTGTATACGCTAATTTTAGTTTCCTTATTTAATGTGAATATTTTATTTAAAAATTTGTCTGAAATAATTTTGCAAAAGTAGTTATTTTAAAATTATATTAAAAACTAACTTTCTAAAATAAGTATGATGATGTGACACTAAATTAGAAATAATCTAATAGTGTAGAAATTATTAAAAATAGGATTATTAGAATAAGATTTTGTATTAAATTTTAGAAATATTTTGATTTAAGTTAAAAGAATAGATAAATAAAAGATAAAAAAATAATTAAAAAAAAGAGAGGAGAAGTTAGACACGTTAAAGAAGGGTAACTTATAAGTTAAGAATGGGAAGGATTTTTCTCAAAATGCAATCATTACTTATTTAAAAAAAACAAATGACAAAATTAAAGTCAAGTCTTGCATAAGATATCTTATTTTAAATAAAAAAAAATGTGGTAGGAACTTGTCAAGGATGGGAGCAATTTTTTTTAAGTAATCATTATTTGAAATGCTATATAGAGGGAGAAAGAAGAAGTAAGCAAACAAGAGAAGAAAGAGAGGAGAGAAGAAAGAAAGACAGAAAAGAGAAAACAAAAAAAAGGAGAAAGAAGAAAATAAAGAAAGGAAAGAAAGTGAAGAAAAAGAGAGAAAAAGAAAGAAGATGAGGGAAAGAGAAAAGAAGGGGAAGAAGAAGGAAGAAAAAAAAATTACAACCTTGTCACTATCACACCAAGAAAGAGGTAGGTGCTCCTTCCTCTTACCTCCGAGTGGATCTAAGTGGGCGTCTCAAGGTCGGTAGGAAGCACCAGTATGGCAGGATGACGGTTGATAACGTGAGAATGGTGGTGTAGCTACCTTCAAGATACTCCGATGCTAAAGTAAGTATGTGAGTGATATAAAAGAGAAATAGTAGAAAGTGAATATACCTGAAGGTGTGTCCCTTGGCGGCTTATATAGAAGATGTCATTAATGTCGTACCATGATCTAGGGGCATTGATTGGGTTAGAGTTTTGGGGGGAGATCATGCTGGGGTTAATATTTCGTGCTTGTGTCATGGGATTTGGGGAATATTCTTGGTTTATTTGTTTCTAATTCTAACACTTTTTTCATATGGGTTGGGATGGGCTTGGCCCATGATCTTTCGAGGGTCGGTTCGATCCATTAGCCCCCTAGCTCAAAGGCATAGGCCGATCGAGTTATGTGGTTTGAAAGGAAATGAGCTTGACCCATGATTTCTTGATGGTTGGTTCATTCCACTAGCCCTTTAGCTCGGAAGCATATGCCAATCGAGCTATTGTTATTAGACCATGTCAGATGTCATCCCAAGCTATGTTGTTGTCTTGAAGATAAAAAGATTTATTTTTATTTTTAATATGTTACATGTTCTAGCTTGTCATTTTACGTGAGTAGCCATGTGGAGACATTTGACTGTGTTTCCCTCGTGTGCATTTATGTTTCTAGGGAGTAATGATAATGATGTGTCATAAAGATGTTTTGAATTCTAGCCGTCGGATCTAAACTGTTGGTTGCCGCTAGATGGTGTCGATTAGGTTTAATGGATTCCTCACTGTTAGATGATGGCGGTTTATGTTATGTTTCATTTCAGCCATTGATTTGAATTAGGTTTTTTAGTGGTCTGTCCTTTTCCTTTTCCTCATTTTGCTTATGGCTTCATCTTTGTGTTTCTTTCGTGTTCCATTACTCCCTTCTTAGTGCCTTTCTTGCTTTACACATTTTCATTCCCCTTTGCTCTCTTTCTTCTTTTGTTTTGGCCTATTCCTTATTTTGTTCCCTGATTCTCTTGTTTACTTTGCTCTGTCGCGGTTGTTGTTATCGCTGGTTCATCCGCATTAGGTATCTAGTTTTCTCCTTTCTTCTTACTGCTTCGTTCTTTCTTTTGAGTTTATTTTGATCCATGGTGCGTGTTGAATTATTTGATGATGAGGAGGGGAATTTCATTCCACTTACTCATAGTGGGAAAGGTAATTTCATGTCTTCTAGTAACATAATTTGTACGAGTGGTCTTGCTTCCTCCTCGCAGTTGTTTGGGGTTGTTATTAGTGATAGTGGAAAGTTTTGAAATACATTAATTTCTAACAATTGGGTATTCCTATTTATAGATCAACAATACACATCAAAATATGTGTCTTAATTAAGACACATTTCTTTGAAAAGTCATGTACATCCAAAAGACACCATCAAAGAGATATGTCTCAAATAAGATACACTTCTATCGTGATCCAAATTGGGGGCTGTGATTGGCACATAAGATGGATCATCCAACCTAGCAATTAGCAAAACTAACGAACATAATAGATTAAATATGCGATTTCTACAGAAAATTTGACAGAGTTTTCCCTAAAAGTTGAACATTCCAAAAGTACAATGTCCTGCCTAAATCAACATATCCACACAAATAGATTCCTAACAAGCAAAGCATCTTCCCGATACAAATATATATATATGTATGTATGTATGTATGTATGTATATATATATATAGACATAACTTTTACATATTTACATCAACACAATGAAACCTAGGTCCTGCCTAGGTAAATGGAGTACATCTAATGTTTAATACATAGACAAAACATAATCAAATAAACACAAGGATAGATGGCACAAGAAATGCCCACATGATCGAGATGTTGAGCTACCCAATAGCAATCTCCTACATAGTTGGAGAATCTAGACCCGGAACAAGGATGCTATCTGAAAAATGTCAGAGTAAGTCATAAGACTCAATGAGAGACAATATATACTATAACAAACTAAGAAACAAGCTCAAGCTTAGACTAAAATGGTATTTATAAACGAAGCTCAAAAGTTATATAATTTTCCAAGTGTAGCAAAATAATTTCAAATCTATAACAAATACATCGAGAATCCATCGATATAGACATCAAACATTTCAAGCCAAATTACTTATCCAAAATTTATCCAAGACAACAAGAGGAGAGGTCTCAAATCCAAACAAAACAAATCTGTCAAAATTCAAACAAATATATGCCCACCCACCTGGGCCTAAACAAAACCGAGCTTGGCCTTACACGTCGAGTTAGCAACAACCCTGCTAGCTATGGTATCAAGACATGGTGCACAAAGATTGACACCTACTATCATTAGCTATAGTGTTTGTCAAAGATTCCTCCCAACAAATCATACATTACATAATCCAAGTATACAAACCATTTTTCTAAAATATTCCTTATCAAGAAAATTTCCAAAAGTTCTTGTTCGAAGAATTTTTCATCCTTAATTAGCATGAAGATATAATAAGTTTCCAAGGTGGTTATCATAAAAATACTCTTATGAGCTTGCTAAAAAATATCAAAATGACATGACAATTTATATTTCTAAACTTTCAAGTGTATAACATTGGAGATCATCATATAGAAAACATATTAAAGGCTGAAAAACAAGTTATAGTGTATATTGTCTACTCATAACACAAGTCAAAAGAAATAGGTCTAAGTCGGCAATGTCATGACACCACCAGAAGCAATTGAACAATCTTCCAAGGAATCTATAACCACAAACAAGGTTCTAATACCAAGAATCACTAGTTACAAGCTTAGAATAACCAAATAATACTTATGTTCAAGAAAGTACTAAATCAAACCCTAGGTTCTAACACTAACATCATCAAATCTGAATATCCATTTTGAAATCTAACCAAATCTACGAAATAGGAGGTGTTATAAGTTTGAGGATTACCTTTTGGAGCCAAGAATATAGAAATGATTGAATGGGAGGCTTGGGTCTCTCCCAAACCATAACTGCCAAGCCCAAAACAGAACTCTAACAATAAAATCCAATCGAAGAACAGGTCACCTGCATTAACGACGGAGAACGGCAGGTTCGGTCATGAAGAGTGGAGGTTGTCAACCAAGAGGGGAAGGCTTCGAAGGTTCTGGAATTGGGGAGGAATGTCGACGGTACTGGGGTGTCTCAAAGGTGCTGGTCAACATATATGAAGGGGTTCGGCTAGTGGCTTATCTAATATTCTACTTATTTATGTTTCTTTATTTTAAGTTAATATTCTCATTTATTTTACTCTCTATTTAGATTTAAAAAAATCAAAAAAATTAAAATCTTTAAGAATAAAAAGTCAAAACTCAAGTTCTAGTTCAAGTTTACGAAAATTCTGATTTTCTTAACTTTTAGCCTTCAAAACAAATGGGTTAAAGCTTCCCAAAAATTTATTAAAAATCAGTCTTCAATTATGTAACATCTAAGGATCAATTATCAAGAGTTTTATTTTTAAGAAAATGTATATTTTATGTAGCCCTCCAAATAAATGTCTATTCCAAACTTTAAAAAATTTTCAAGACTTGGAATAATAGGTGGTCACTAATTATATCTAAAGGGCTTTAAATATACTTTAACACGGTGAATCAATTAGGTGAAACTCATAAATAAAATAAAGTGATTCACAAGGTCAATCCTAAGAGTTCAAGCAACACATTAACCGTACTTGTCATACTAAATTAACTACTTATTTACATATCGTAACCACTTGCAATGCACTTTCAACACATTAATCACTTGTCATACTAAATTGACCACATATTTACATATTATTAACCACTTGCATTGTACTTTTAACACATGACATTTCAAAATATGATAGAGTTATTACAATTTCCATGAAAAGTCATATACTTATAATGGAAAGTTATTGATGAAAAATGCATGTCTTTACAATATTGAATTACCCATGAAAAATTATGTCACCACAAAAGGTACAAAACCAAAAGATTCAATTGTAGTTATTTGGTTATTCAACCAAAAGATAACATAGTAGTTATTTTAGTTATTCAACCAAAAGTCACAAAGATAATTATAGCATCAAAAGACACCTTTATAAGAATATGAAATCAAATGGTGCTATAACCACTATTTGCCTAAAATTGAATGATTGTGAAATTTGTGAACAACATGTCTTATATTTGACCATGTGGAATTTTAGAATAGTTTGTGTTATATGCTATGTGAAACTACTTAATCACTCTATATTTCTTTGATATCTTTTCGGCTTGGCAGGAAATAGATAGAAATTTCATGGATTTGATGATAAATAAGAACAGAATTTGTATTAATTTTGTACAAATGTAAATTATAGTTCCTACAATTAGTTAATTATTATGTTTGGTTAGGCGATAAATGATATCGATCATGAGATCTAATTATCTTTTATTAAAATTTTATTGTGAAATATTTTATAAGTTAAAATTATATAAAATAATCGGATGTTATGACAAAGTGAAGGTTAGAGAGTGATAGTAAAGATTTACGATTGAAGAACTAGTTCCTAATTTTGGCTGGTCATGGAATTTATTTTTTTGTATTGTGATAAAAAAAAAGTTTCTCTTTTGCTATTATCCAATCACATATTATCATGTTATTAAAAGAATTTAACTTTTTTTATAGTTCTTATCGTAATTAAACATTTTTAATAATATATATACCAACACATAATTGAATATGAATATACATTTTTTATAGGCAAATTAAATTCATAAATCAAAGTAAAAAGGAAAAATAAACCTAAGGTGGTTGGCCTAGTGATTAATTAAAGAGGAGTATTCTCTACCTTGAGTACTTGGTTTCGAACCTCGAGCAAGCACGCAGAGAAATTTGTAATACCTAACAGAATTTTAAAAAACTAATAATAATAATAACTTGTTTAGACGATTAATGTTTAACAACGAATAAATAAAAACTAAAAAAATTGAGCTAAGTGTGTGTTCAATTAAGTGGAAGCCAATTGTTTAATTAAGAAATTTATTTTTAGACAAGTTATGATATTGATAGAAATGCTACTTAAATCTAGTTATGACATTGGAAGGCAAGTGACACCTACCATATTCCCCCTTCTATTCTCTATATGCATCAATTGTGTAATAAATCAAGTAGGCCCACGTATTAGGAGTATTGAAATAAAACAAATAAGTTAAATGATGCACATGTTTTACTTGGTTAGTACTAGCTACTGCCACAAACCGAAACTGTTTGCTTCTTGATTTTTTTTTTATTTCTAAATTTTGATCAAATTTGAAGAGGAGCCCATGGTCACATGCTGTTAAGAAAGAAAAAGAAAAAGAGGATGTAGATAGATTTATGCTATATTGGATCGGTAGTAGAAGTTGCCCCACCAATTTTGTAAACAAAAAAATTCAATGTTTTCATTTAACTTCACTTCTATCTTTCGTTAAGGATCAAAGATCATGTGGACCATGAAATCTGGGAGAATTAAGGCTTGAATGCCACGTCACAAAACTCCTTTTATTGCTGATGGCATTTGGTGAGGGGTTTTTTTCTATGGTGGGTGCTTGGGATTTTTGGAGATTGCTAGAGAAAGGAATTAATTAGAGAAGGAGAGACAGAGACAGGGAGTAAAACAACGGCTGGGAAATATGGTTTCGGGAAAGCTCCAAAAAGAGAGAGAGAGAGGGGCACGGGAAAAAGATTTTCGGGGAAGAAACATAAAAACATAGGGGGACTGTGTGAGAAATTCGAGAGCATGGTTCCTCCTTCCTTAGGTCTCTGACTTGATTTTAACAAAGAGGTGAAGGTAACCTCAAACCTCTCTGGTTTTGGTTCGTTTCTACCCAAGATCAATTAGGAACTCAAGTGAAAAAGAAATTTGCTTCCTTCAAGGTGAGTACCAATGTCTATCTCTTGAGCTTTTAAGCTTAAAATTTAAACTAGGGTTGAGTGTAGTAATAAGATTGATTCTAAATGATAAGTAAAAGTAGGTGATAATATTTTGAAATGGAAAGGCCTGTACTAGATAGTTTCTGCTTGGACCCAAATCAAAGGTCTAATTGATGTTGTTCAATGAGAAAGATGTCAAGTAAAGTGTCTTATATTAAACTATGGTTGGTTTAGAAATTAATGGCTTCGTGTGTGATAAATGAATATGTCAATTCAAGCAAAAACAATTTGGTTCTGGCTAAGGGAAATTAAGAATTTTCAGTTTAAGGGTGGTTATTCTTTTTTTAGAATGATTAGAAGTTCAAAGGATGATACTTGAAAAATTTTAGGAAATTATAATATTGATAGCCATGTGACCTATTATTGAACATGAAGATTATTCTAAAATGATCAACGATAAGTTGTCAAGTTGTAAATTGGGAAGCAGACCAATATTAAGAATTGTGTTTGGGGATAATCTAAGGTTTCCATTTTGTTTTTTGTCTTTTTTTTCTTAAAATAGAAATCAATGCATGAAATAGTTTCAGTTTTATAACATTGAGATTTTGCTATTTTTTTAAGCAGATTGACTTGATATGCATGAAACACGGGCAGAGGTCCCTTTTTATTTTTCATGTTTTATTATTGATTGTAATATGTAAAATCATGTAATTGTAAGGATAGAATTATATGACTGTGTTTAGAAAGACACAGGGGTTGAAAGACAACCATTTATATTTAAATTCGTGGGCACGACCCCGGATTCTCATATTCAATAAATCTGTGGGCACGATCTCAAATTCTCATATTTATTTCCACTAGCAAGATCCGAAATTCAGTTTCAGACTTGTTCAGAATTCAGTTCTCTAAGTAGAGTAATAAGGGGAGAGGTTGTGGTATAATGGGTGAATGGAGAAGGAGATGGAGGGTATGATTCAGTTTCAATTATAATTGCCTGATACCCAATTTTTCACATGAGAAATGAAAAGTTATGATTATATCCAGACTGTTATTATTGCTTTATCTTTTCTTTTTTATGTGAATGTGATATATTACAATTGCATTTACATGAATCTATTTGAGTTTACAATTAGCACTTGTTACCCAAAAAGCATTTCTTACTTGAAAAGTAACTAATATTACTGAAAACAAATTGCACATGTATTCAAAATATGTTTATATAGTATTTCACTAGCAATGCATTTAAATGATAGGAAATTTGGCCTCTTGATCGTATAAGAAATTCACTGAGGTAAAACTTTATAAAGTGTATTGACATAAAGTATATGTTCAATATTTGAGAGCACATGGGGTGTGAGAGAAATATATGTTTAGAGTAGATTTGAGAACTGTGAATGTTATATTATACATTACATTGATGTATTTGTTAAGGATTTTGGTAAAGCCTATTTGATAGCTTGGCTGCTCAACTAAGTCTAAACGACTCACCCTTCCTTTTATTTTATTTTTTTTAGATTATAGGAAAACAAGTGTCAGAGTATTGCAAAGCGGAAAGATTAGATTATAGGAAATATATATTTTCTATTATTAAGCTCTTAATTTGTGAAATCATGGTTTTCTTGCAATCATGATTGGAGGTTATAAATGATTTAGTGTGGATTTTGTAAACTATGTGAATTTGTTATTTGTATGAAAATGTACAGAATTACATGAATTATCCAGAGTTAGTAAGAGAAAGATTTAATCTAATGTAAATAGATTCTCTAGGCTTCCGGGTCAGGGAATTAGTTCTTAATCTTGGTCGATCACAAGCTCTTAGCAATTGGAATGTGACAAAATTAATTCTTCTAATTAAACCAAGTCAGTGTGAGACGTGTTTATAACATTGTCTAAGAATAAGACTTAGTCTCAATCAGAGCTGTCAAAATAAACCAAAGATGATGGATATCAATCCTTGCAAGTCGGGTGGCTTGGGCTTTCAAATGACAGCCCATTTAAAGTAATGAGCCTTTTGCCCTTAGCCTATTGGCCCATGAGCTAAACTGGATTAGGACAGGACCAATCCAAAACATAGTAATAGAGCACATAGCAATGTGGTCATGAGTAGTATTTTAGTTAAAAGATGGTAATCACTCACAGGTAGTGATAGATTTCATTTAAATTTTATTATATTAAAATAAAATTTTTAATAATTGTTGTGATTTTAATTATTTAAAATTTCAATCTCCCCTCGTTTGTTACAAGATTGCTTCTAGATTAATACTTGCTGAATTTAATCACACTTTCCAGAACATACCTATTCCATTTCTTTAATACCTCATGCATGCTTACAAAAATCGGTAACCAAAATTATATCTTGAATACCGGAACACAAACAAGTAATTTGTGTTATCAAGCCACGCGATTTAATGTTGAAACATCCAACAAGAAATTAATGCAGAAAGGCTAATCTCGTATTATTCTTTACTAATACGAGTTAAGGAGTTAATTCCTACCCAAAGAATTGTTGATGGACTTACTCTCTCTCCAACTTTGCACTCATAATAAATTAAGCAATGGCCTGTTTAATGAATGGCTCATAGTTTAATGACACTCAAGTTGCCAATAAGGGTATGTTTGTGAGTTAGAAGAGGAAATGAGGAAAAAAATGAAAAAAAAAATTAAAGGAAAAGAGAAGAAAAGAGGATCGATACAGGTTAAGTAATGTGTTTCATTTTCTTTATTTGAATGTTTAAAATTCTTTAAATTTAGAAAAAAATTTAAAATATTTATAAAAATGAAAATGGGATTATGTTAGAAGATTATATTATAATCTCTCATTTTTCTCATTTTTTTTAAAGAACCCCCAAACCATTCATTTTTCTCCTTTCTCCTTAATTCAAACATATCCTTAAAGACCCAAGTGTGGGTGGAGCAGTGGAAGTGGACTGCATCGTAAACTTTACCCATAATGTCAGATGTTTGAATTCTAGAATTGTCACTTTGAGAAGGGCTTTACCTACATCACTTTCGACCTGAAATTGCTTGAACAATTACTTGCACAGTTCATATATATTACCAAAAAAAAAATATCCTAAAAGAACTTGATCTCCAGTTTGATTTTTAATTAGCCTCGTCTCTGACATTTAATTTAACATCTTTTGTAACATCCCAACAATTATACCCTATATTATTATATAAGTACATTTCAAGTGAGTCTAGAGTTTCTAATAATGAAAGTGCACTTGAGTTAATTTCTTTCATATTAGACGGTTAAAGAAGGATTAGAGAATTAATTAGGATTAGTTCTTTTAATGAAGGTTTTAGAAAGGAAAAGGAGGATTAATTGAAAAATTAAATAAAATTTCTTTAAGAGTTTCACTAAAGAATTAATTATAATCCATTAAAAAGATAATAGAAAAATAAAATATGGAGTATAGTAGGATTATAACATAAGTTTTTGATTTGAGAACAAGATAATTAGTTGCCTTAGCTAATTTAAATATTCAAATTTAAATTAGTCGTGACAGTTAAATATTAATGAGGTTTAAGATAAGACTAGAATTGTTAACACCAAGCTAGTAGTAAAATTAAGATATATATACAAAAAAAAATTAATTTGCTTGAGTAGCCATAATATAAATAGTAGGATTAAGATGTAGACATTTCATTTAGAAAACAAGGCAGTTAATTTCGTAAGATGCCATAATACAATCTAAATCTTTAAAAAAAAAGTTACTGATAACTACTTGATAAATTAGAAAGCACATAAGTTAAATTAAAGTGACAATATTAGTTAGTAGTTGCGAAAGAAGAAGAAGGACAGCACTTATTATCTCTCCACCAAGAAAAGTTTTAATTCCCCAACAACCGACACACCCCACTAACAAAATCTATCCCTTCTCTTATTCTCCATCTTCCGCTGCATTTCCCTTCTGCTTAGGAAAATTTAGAGAGACGTATACTTCGTGAACCAAGAGAGGGCAAGAGAAAGAGATAAAGAGAGAGAAAGGGCGAGAGATAGAGCAAAAGAGTGGAACAAAGAAGAAGGCCTTGCAAGCCAAGGTTCTGCCAAATCTGGTCTTGAGCTAGAAGGGAAAATTTTTGCTAACCTTGTGAGCAAGAAGTGGGTATAATTTTTAGGGGCTTTGGTTCTACTTGTACTTGAGAGATGAGAATCTTGGTTCTGGCTCAAGTGTCTGTTAGATGCTAGAAGAATTCCTAATGATCATCAAGTGTTGGTAGAGGAACAGAAGAGAGATTACTATCGGTTATAGCAGCAAAAATTAATCTCACAAAACTTCTGCATAAAACTTCAAGGTAGGTAGCTAAGAGCTTTTATGTTTGCATGTTGGCTTTGATGCTTGTAGTCTTGCTTGTCTTTGCTCTAAATGGCTGAATTTGCAATGTTATTTTTGATGCTTGAAATTTGGGTTTTCCTTCCTCTATATTGTTGATTTTGCATGTAGGTAACCTTACTTGATGTTGATGCCTTAATAGATATATGTTATCATGCAAGAAAATTGTCTGTCTTATACTTTTGTTCTATAAATGAGAATGGAAGAATTTTGTCCTTTTTATAAAATTGTAAGTTGTCTCATGTTAACTCATAGCTACCTATGGAGATTATAAATCTTACAATTTGTTTATAACTTCCAACTTCCAGACTAAAGCCCTGGTCCAGTTAAAAGGGAAAAGAATTCATGTATTTTGAATGCTAAGAAGGCTGTTCTATTTTGTGTTATGTGCAGCCATGAATTGTAGCTTGGACTAGAGAGTAGAAGTGAAAGAAACTGAAGCATTTGATTATATTTATGACGATTTTTGCTGTAAATAGGGACAAACATCATGGATAATTGTAGAGGATGGTAATAAGGCGTACACTACCAAAAGAAAATGCGAAATTACAGCAGCTTTTTGTCAATTTGTGGCAATTTTAGACCTCCGCTAATTGAATTGCAGCATTTTCAAACATCACCACATTTATTTACACCGCAATCATTTCGCAGAGGCTTTCATGACCTCTTTTGCTGCAGTTTTCAGCCTCCGCAATTTGCGGTGTTTTTTTTTTTTTTAATTTGTAGCATTTTTAAACCTTCATTATTTGATCCGATGATTTTGAAAACAAAAATATTGTGCAGAGGTTTAAAACTGTCGCAATATGAATGTTTAAATTATTATTTTCATTTTACTGGAGTTTAAAAATGTCACAATTAATTTATTAAAAATTATTTTTTAAAAAAATTTGCTGCACATTCCACACAATTTAACCAATAAATTCCATATACATTTAACCAGTATAATCACAAGTATAAGTTATATAAACAACAATTCATATTATATGAATTAAATTCCATTGAAATATCCATAACATCACAACCTCATATCCAAGATAAAATAAAGTAATATATTGCAAATCCATTGGAACTTAAACATTAAAAGTTCAAATCCATAATAACAAAAAATTGTCTCACAATAAATAAATATAAAAAAACAGTCCTAATCATCCATAATAACCAATACATTTGACTTTCTGGTTTGGTTTCCAGAATTAGTACTTTTTTTTCACACTTCTGAGACAATGCCACTGAAATATGCAGCAGTTGACCTGGGCTCCACATCGAGCCTCTTGCAGAATGGAACCCAATGCTTAGCAAAGCCAGAAACCTTCAACATAACATGGACGAAGGTGTCCCATGTTGCTCCCCATGCCTTCTTTAAAGGTTCATAGGATTGGTTTTCAAACTTCAATTAATGGGTACAACCAACTTCTGCCCTCTACCTCAATGGATAACTCTTTGTTGGCTATAGTGCACTTCTTGCTCATTCAATCTGATCTGAAACAAAAGAACTTGGAGATAAGGAATAGAAGGGTGAATCAAATTTAGCCAAATGTACTCTACTGCAAAATCACAATAATAATAATAATTCAAGTATATACTAAATTATCACATCTAGCTACTAATTAGTACCAAAGATATAAATCAGAATAATCCGTGGGCTATCTCGTAGATGTCCTTACTTTTAGCATAATTAGTTCTTAATTAAGAGTTACTTAATATTCTACAATAAACAATGTGATCAGCTCAACAAAACAGCTCGGGTGCTATCATTTTTGTCATTCAGAGAAAGATCATTCATCTTAGCAGAGATCTGAGTTCTCCTTTTTCCAATTGTGATACAAACAACAGTAGTTTAGATCATTTTCATAATAAAACGAATAAGTCTCCTATCTGGCTATCTGCCAATTCTATTGGAGGTTATTGATTGCAATAACTCTAATGAAGCAACTCTTCCATAGCATTCTAACTCCAGCAAAATGACAAAGTGACCCGTTTTCCAATACCAGCATTATAGGAAACTTGCCCAATAAATTCCCAAAGTTGCTACCCTCTCGTGAATTAATATCTGTACAACAAAGTTAGCCAAACAAAACAAACCAATTATCTTCAGTAAGCAATTATCTTCAGTAAGTTGGCCTTTAACCAGAATTCCAGCACCCAAGCAGAGAGGAAAGTAGGTTACCTTGAGGTGAACCTATCCTAAAGTGAAACGCTCTGACAAACACCCCTTTTTGCAGCTGACTTTAACATCCTTGCAGCTGCATTCCCAATCCAAAAATCACCAAAATGACTAGCCAAGAATCAAAAGCAAAAGAGGATGAGGATGAGGCTAACTTAAGTGTCTTTTCTGGTCCTAGTTCAGGTTATTGCTGAATGCTACCTCTTACCCCAATCTCTGCGATCATATATAACAAATATAGCCCCATCATTTTTTTAAAAAATAATGTCAAAACCAAAATACCTAACAACCATATAACCCAAAGTTTTGAAAACCGGACCGGACCGGCCTGTTCAACCGGTCGGACTAGAAACCGGTTCCCTTGCCGGTTTGGGCGAGCTCCCAAAACCGGTAGGGTCAAAAACCGGTGAACCGGCTCTAAACTGGCTGAACCGATCAACCCGGCACCGGTCCGCACGGTTGACGATGGCGTCTGGTTTCTTTGTTTCTGAGTGGTGAAGTTGTTGTAGTTGGAGAACATGACCGAATTGACGAGGGAGGAGAGGAGGGAGTTCAGAGTTGACGCTTGGTTGCTGTTCACTCTGTTCTTCACTTGTTGCATCAGAGGTTTCTGCGGAGATCCATGGCTTCCTCGTCGTGGATCTCACTTCGACCTTCAATTTTCTGACCCACACGAGCAAGTTCGGATGTGGGTTTGTTCTTCTGCGGAGATCCTGAAGATTGAATCTTGTCCTTTTGTTGCCCATGAAATATTCCTGAGAATCACACAACACAGTCACCCAGAAAGTGTTAGGATACCCATTTTCCCTTCGATTTCCACACCCATAAAACTACATACTGCAACCAAAAGAATAGTAGTTAGGAAGATGAAACAGACTCTCGGTGGTTAGCAACTTTGAGCTGAACGGCCTGAACCACATGAGCAAGAATCTGAATCATCACCGTCAGCGTCCACATTTTTCAAAGGTCAAAAAAAAGAAAAGAAAGGATCCAATAAAAAATAAAGCTTAAATGAAATCCGGTTTGAAGTCCGTGACCTGTGACTGTTGTTGGCAATGGTGAGGGATGAAGGGGCTAGAGGGTGACGTGGAGGAGAAGTGAAGGAAGATCATACAAGGCGTGGACAATGAGGTTGGCAAGCTTAGCTAAAGAAAAATAAAAGATGAGATTAAATTAAAATTAAAATAGGGGAACGGTTTGGTCTGTGGGTTCAGGGGTCAAAAAGAAAAAGGGAGAATAAGGAAAAGAAAAGAGGGAGGATTTGGGAGCTGACCCCAAATTGACATAGGAATTCGTTACGCATTTTTATTGTATTATATTTTTATAATTTTTATTTATTTTATTAATATATAAATAATTTAATATATATATATATATATATATATATATATTTATATTTATATATAAATATAAATACATATTTAATTATATTTTGGTTCAACCACGGTTCGACCGCGGTTCGACCATTGAATCTTAAATCAGTATTTCGACCGGTTCAATAACCGGTTCGGTTTTCAGAACCTTGATATAACCTATTTGATTCAATATATGATAAAACAAAGCAAGAATCAAACAAACACAAAACAATGGGAGAAAAAAATGTAGATCTATAAGATGATGTATGAAGAATATCTCAAACGAAGAAACAACTATACCCATCATAGGGAGAGCTTAGCAGAGAAGATACAGATCAAGCTAGAACAAATATTGCAGCAGTTGTCAAAGGAAAATGTTGTTGCTCAGTGATTGCAGCTCCTTATGATCAGCATCTTTTGTTGTTTTTATTAGTCTATCCATCAACTCAGGTTCCAATTCTCATAGCAATTTTCTTGAGACAGAATTTTCCAAAGAAATTTTTTCATCTCACAATCATGCATTTCAATTCTTAATCCCAAAATATAACTTAAACATATGAAAGATTCCTATGAGTTGAAACAACGGAAACATCAATGAGCAGGTACTTAGTGACGCAATCAAGACATAATCTAGGGGCTACAATGCTTCTAAAACAGAATTTTCAGCAACGACAAAGAGGAAATCAATCAAACATCAATTTTAAGGAACGGCGCATGATTTCAAGGTCTGTTGTCCAAGTCATGCATCAAACATCACATGCTGTCAAACTCCCATGATATCAAGATCAGGCCCTACTTTCAATGAAAACTGATAGTCAATGGAAGAGACTAAGACTTTGAAATTTTTATGAGCGACAAGCTATATTAGCTTTCCTAAGCAACTGACTGTATGTGATTCCACCTTGTGTAACCCAACTGATGGGTAAAATAGCAAGTGCTACCAAAAAAGTAATTATGCATAAACATCACTGGTTTAGACAAAATTCTAGTATTGATTGGCAAAGAGTTAGAACTTGCATTTTTTATGCATAGTACAGTCACATGTCAGCTTTCAAATGTCACAAATGGTGTGTAAATAGGGATAGGGTAGCTCAAGTTATCACCTAAAATAATGAGGCTACTAGAAAGAGGAATTGTGCAGAAAAGGCCTGACTTTAAATAAAAACTGACATTAAATGAAAAAGGATTATGATAGGAAACTATTTCTATTTCTCTGAACAAGAATCCAGAACTGGATTTACAGAGATGACTCTTGACAAACAGAAATGTAAAACTGGAAAAAGATGAAAATACATAGAAAACTGAAATAAAAATCCAAGCTTTCGAGAGGCTTGGTCTCTCCCTCTGCCCACTGATTTTCTCGATACCCCTCTCCCTAGCTTCCTGCATGTATATATAATCTGTTGACAGATTCCTTTCTGCCGCTCCCTTGCCTCTCTCCTGGCCAGCTCAGCAGTTGGTTATGCAGTCCGTGTTTTGTCCCCCTTGCTAGCGTCCTCCACTGCTTCTCTCTCCTCCCTCCACATCAGCTTTTTGTTAGGCAGCCCACATCCAACAGAATCTTCCACACTGCTATTCTGTTGGGATTGCATGCTGACCCTTTCCCTCACATCTCCTCTCTCCTCTCTATTTCCTTCGTGGACTTCACTGATTTTCCCCCTGAATCTGTTTCTGTGGTAGACCTTTCTAATGGGGGGTCTAACAATACTCCCCCCCAAAAGCTTCACTTTGTCCTCAAGGTGAAATTCAGGGAAATTCTCTTGAATAGTGACGAAGGGCTCCCATGTGTTTTCAAAATCTGGCAAGTCTTCCCATCTAATCAGCACCTCCAGTTCCCCATTTGTAGCTGTTCTGACATTGAGCACTGCTGCAGGTTGCACTTTCAGCTCCCATTCTTCTGTTAAGCTTTTGGGCAAGTGGTTGCTGGCTAACCATTCTTGCTGCTGATTTTTTTAATAAGGATACATGGAAAACTGGGTGGATTCATATATAATCTGGTAGCTTCAGCCTATAGGCGACTTGCCCTACTCTCTCCATTACCTCGTAGGGACCATATAATCTTGGGCTCAATTTTTCGTTGGTTTTCCTTGCTAGTGACTTGAACTGGTAGGGTCGAATTTTTAAATACACAAAATCGTCCTTTTGATAACTAACGTCCCTCCTCTTCTTGTCCGCCTGTGACTTCATTTTGTTTTTGTGCTATCAGCAGATTATCCCTTAGCTCATCCAAGACCTTATTTCTGTCTGCTACCAGTTGATTAACTTCTTCAACCATGGATGAATCCTCAGGGTGCCTTAGTAAAACCGGAGGCTCCCTCCCATATAAGGCTTTAAAAGGGGACATTTTGGTGGAGCTGTTGTAGTTCGTGTTGAAACTAGAATTCTGCCCAACTTAGCCATTTAGGCCACTGCTTAGGTTTATTCCCCACGAAACATCTGAGGTAGGTTTCGAGACACCTATTTACCACTTCCGTTTGACCGTCCGATTGAGGGTGATAGGCTGAGCTAAGTTTGAGGGTTGTCCCAGATAGCTTGAACAAGTCTGCCCAAAATTGGCTTATGAATACTCGGTTTCTATCTGAGACTATTGAGGTCGGGAACCCGTGTAGCTTTACTATCTCCCTCACAAACACCTCAGCTACATCTTTGGCCGAAAATGGGTGACACAGAGGAATGAAGTGGGCGTATTTAGTGAATCTATCTACGACCACCATGATAGTGTCTACCCCTTGTGCCTTTGGCAAACCCCCTACAAAATCCATTGAGATGTCATTCCACACTTGAGTTGGGATTGGTAACGGTTACAACAACCCGGCCGGAGATAAAGCTTGGTACTTGTTTCGCTGACATATATCGCAAGCTGCCACAAAACTCTTGATATCTCCCTTCATGCCCTCCCAATACAACAATCCTGATATCCTCTTGTACGTCCTGAAAAAACCCAAATGACCACCAAAAGGGGTAGCATGGAACTCATGCAATATGGAGGGTATCCTTGCCAAATTTCTTGACAACACTAATCGTCCTTTATAGTACAGACAGCTTCCCTTCATCATGTACCCTAGGTGTGCCTCCTTATCTGTCAACAAGTCTTGTATGATGGTTTTCAACTTGCTATCCTGCTGCAGCTCTTCTGCATAATGTTCAAAATCTGCCACGTGAAAAGTAGAGATGGCACAGAATTCTTCCCTCCTGGATAAAGTATCTGCAGCTTTATTCTCTCCTCCTGGTCTGTACTGCACCTCAAAATCTAATCCCATTAGCTTGGAAGTCCATTTCTGCTGCTCTTCTCCCATTAGTCTCTGTTCAGTCAGGTACTTTAGGTTTTTCTGATCTGTTCTGATCACGAAATGCCTCCCCATTGAGTAATGCCGCCATTTCTTTACTGCCAGTACCACAGCCATCAAATTCCCTTTCATATACTGACTTTTGTTGTGCCCTGCATGACAGTCATCGGCTGAGATAGGTGACGGGCCTTCCCTCCTGCATGAGAACGGCTCCCAACCCCTTCCCTGAGGCATCTGTCTCCACCACAAATGTTTTGGAGAAGTCGGGTACTACTAATACTAGTAGGGTTACCATTGCTGATTTTAACAGTTTCAAAAGCCCGTTGTGCTTCCTCATTCCATCCGAAAGCATCTTTCTTCAGTAGCTGCGTTAGGGACTTAGCTATCTTGCCATAATCCTTGACAAATCTCCTGTAGTACCCTGTCAGTCCTAAGAAACCCCGGAGCCCTTTTACATCTCGTGGTATTGGCCAGCTGGTCATGCCTTCAACTTTTGTGGGGTCGGCTTGTACTCCCTTAGCTGAAATGATGTGGCCTAGATATTCCAGCTTTGGCTGCCCGAACTACATTTTTTTTTATTTAACAGCAGTTGATGCTCTCTTATCTGCTACAAGACCAATTTCACGTGCTGCAAATGCTCTTGTTTGCTGCCACTATACACGAGTATGTCATCAAAGAATACTAGCACGAACTTCCTTAGGTAGGGACGAAATACCTCGTTCATTAATGCCTGGAATGTGGAGGGTGCATTGGTTAAACCAAATGGCATCACCAAGAATTCGTAATGTCCTTCATGAGCTCGGAATGCTGTCTTAAAAACATCCT
This sequence comes from Castanospermum australe, assembly GCA_019955255.1. Lineage (NCBI taxonomy): Eukaryota > Viridiplantae > Streptophyta > Magnoliopsida > Fabales > Fabaceae > Castanospermum > Castanospermum australe. Next base: position 63,060 of record NSJW01000621.1, on the reverse strand, counting down.
CCTCTCTCATGCGGATTTGGTGATACCCTGACTTTAGATCAAGCTTGGAAAAAATCACTGCTCCTTCTAGCTCATCTAGCAGCTCGTCTATGGTTGGGATGGGAAACTTATCTGGCATAATGGCCTTGTTCAAGGCTCGGTAGTCTACACAGAAATGCCACCCCCCATCTTTCTTCTTGACCAATATAATGGGACTGGAAAACGGATTTGTGTTATGCCTTATTACTCCAGCTGCTGGCATCTCAGCTACCACCTTTTCAATCTCATTTTTCTGATAATGGGAATACCTATAGGGTATTATGTTGGGTACTTGAGCTCCTTCTTTCAGCCTGATAGCTTGGTCCTGCATCCTAGAAAGGGGTAGACCATAAGGTTCCTTGAAGAGGTCTGCATTTCCTCCCAGTCATCATCGTTTATTGGCTGCTGGTCCTCTCGGGGGGACATTTCTATGTAGAATCCCTCCCTTTCGTTATGTAAAGCTTTCATCATAGCTTTCAAGGATGTTGCCGACCTGGACAATGAGGAGTCCCCTTTTAGCGTGATTAACTCTCCCTTTGATGAGAACTTCATTGTGAGCTCTTTTAAAATTGGCCTTGATCTCGCCCAGCCCTTCCAACCACTCCAGCCCAAAGACTACATCATCAGCTCCTCCTAATTCGAACAATTAGTAATCAGCTACAATATTGAACCCCAGTACCAACATATTCACCCCCTTGCATTCCCCTTGGCATCTAATTTTATGCCCGTCCCCCACCTCCACTATATATTCTGGTGTCCCTGTAGAGGGTAACTCCAGCTCATCCATTATCCTATTATCAATAAAATTATTGGAAGCTCCACAATCTACTAACACCACCACTCTTCTCCGTTGTATTTCATCCCACAACTTGAGGGATTTCTTTGAAGTTAATCCCATTATACTATTAATGGATAGCTGCAGTGCCTAGTCTCCTCCCATTACCGCCCTTTCTTCTTCAGCTTCCTCCTCGGGTCCCTCCCCCAATGATGTCAACTCCTCCTATGTTCCCATCAGTAATACACTCAGCTGTTTGAATTTACAAACATGCTCCAGACCAAACTTTTCATCACACTTAAAACATAACCCTTTCCTTCTTCTTCTCTTATCCCACATCTCTGCTTCCGTTAATCTCTTGAACCCAGTAGCTTTCCTTGGGAGACTGCTTCCTTCTGCTGAGAAGGACTCTGCAGCTTTCTGCCTAGTGAATCCAGCTTTGGAGGTAGTGGTGAGTCCCAAATTGCCTCTGGAGCCTGACTCACTACTAGAATGGGATTTCGCTCTTCCTTCCACAACAGTTGTTCTGTTGTAGAAATAAGGTCGGTTTAGACCTTTTGAGCTTGTTCCTCCTTTTCCCTTTCCTATGACCAGATCTCTTTTCTCCACCAGTAAGGCTAAGTCCATCAATTCTGCCAAAGTTTCCACCTGGTGAAGCTTCATTTCAGCTCTCAGCTCCTCCTTTAAGCCATTGAGGAAAATCCCTTTTAGCATGCTTTCATCAGCTACTTTTAACGGCACTGTAAGTAGCTCGAACTGCTCCCTATACTCCATGACTGAGCTTGATTGGTAGAGTCCCAGCAGTAGCTCATATGGGTTCTGAGCTAAAGAGGGCTAGAACCGCCTGATCACAGCCGCCTTAAACTCAGTCCAACTCGCCTGTGGACTACGGGTTTCCCACCAGGAAAACCAGTTCAAGGCTCTCCCTTCCAATGCTACCATTACTGCATCTAGTTTCTCATGATCCTCCAGGGCATTTACTTGGAAATACCTTTCTATCTTATTTACCCATCCAAAGGCATCATCTCCTGAGAAGATTGGTATTTCTAACTTCCTCCCTCTTTCTCCCAAGGTTGTGTTTCGAGTAGGTCCTGTGATAGTCCCACTGGAACCTGCCCTTCCCTGTAACTCTTCTTCTTCTTCTGTCACCATCCCCGCCAGCCTTCTGGTTGGCATGGCCTCCTTCCCTTTCATCCACTGCAGCATTTGTTGCTGCACCTGCTCCATTCTGCTGATTTGGGCCCCTTTTTCTTCCCTATCCTGCTGGGCTTCCATTTTTTCCTGTTGAGTTTCCATTCTTATTCGGTCAAAGTCATGCTTCAGCTGCTCCATTCCTTTCTCCAGTGTCTCTACCCTACTTTCCATTTTAGGCTTCACCATTCACAGCTCCCAGGATCGAGAGCTCTGATACCACTTGATAGGAAACTATTTCTATTTCTCTGAACAAGAATCCAGAACTGGATTTACAGAGATGACTCTTGACAAACAAAAATGTAAAACTAGAAAAAGATGAAAATACACAGAAAACTAAAATAAAAATCCAAGCTTTCGATAGGCTTGGTCTCTCCCTCTGCGCACTGATTTTCTCGATACCCCTCTCCCTAGCTTCCTGCATGTATATATAATCTGTTGACAGATTCCTTTCTGCCGCTCCCTTGCCTCTCTTCTGGCCAGCTCAGCAGTTGGTTATGCAGTCCGTGTTTTGTCCCCCTTGCTGGCGTTCTCCACTGCTTCTCTCTCCTCCCTCCACGTCAACTTTCTGTTAGGCAGCCCACATCCAGCAGAATCTCCCACACTGCTATTCTGTTGGGATTGCATGCTGACCCTTTCCCTCACATCTCCTCTCTCCTCTCTATTTCCTTCGTGGACTTCACTGATTTTCTCCCTGAATCTGTTTCTATGGTATACCTTTCTAATGGGGGGTCTAACAAATTAAAACCTAAAACTTTTACAGCTGATAGCCTTGTGTCTTAGGTTTCTAACTGAAAAAAACGGCTCCCAAATTCGACATGTACAGCGCAAATTATGCACAAAACTATGACTGCTGTCAGTGTCCCAATCAGCATACGAAAATGACTTCCCCTATGTAATTAGATGCATATGAACTTAGCTACACAGCTCAAAGAGCAGCCCCAACTCAAAGGGGATATCCTAGTATGCCAATAACAACAAAATGATATCTATTCCAAGGAAACCAACATATATATATTAATATATATATGCAACAGACAATGAGTGTTCAAAAGCCCAACAAGATAATGTAAACTGTTTGGACAGCCTAATGATAGTAATAAAAGAGGATTAATCATATACCTCAAGAGCCATCCATCGATATGCCTTGAGAACTTTAATGGCTACTTATTGGCTCCAATATATGCCTTTAAATCTGATTCAATTAGCAATGTTGGTTAATTGAAAATTAATTCAGATATCTGCACCTAGTCAGAAAATCTATTGAACTGACAAAAAAATACATATTTCTGGATAGCTATGTACTCACAGTTCCCCATATGAACCAGATGCAATTTGAGCTCCATAAGCTTATCAGTTTCTTGTTCTAATACCAAGTGTGCCAAGTAGTGCCTATGAACTAAACCTTTAATAATCTTAAATAGTAATGAAGAAAATGCAAGTGGTGGAAAATAGTAACATAATAGAGTTCCAGAACATGAAAGAAGCAGCTTTGAGCCAGTATGTTTGATAAGACGTGCTTGTGAAGTCAAATATGGTTGCTATAACATGGTTTTGATGAATTCAGATTCTATATGTTTTTCAAAATAAATATAAGGTTAATGGCATTAAACTTGGGAAGAAGCTGCTCATTTTTCTCAATATCAAGAGTAAATCTGTCTGTGAAACATTGTTTTCATTGGTATGCTACATAGAATCACCAGATATTGAAGACAATCTCAATCCAAACGCAAGACAATCTCAATCTAAAACAACTACATTACACACACTCTTGACCTCACCTCGTATCCACGGCACACACATTCACCACCAGAGCACCCACCTCCACCCAGACTTCAGGACTGGTCATAGTCTTGCTCGACTAAGCCACAATACTATGCATGAAGTGGATATTTATAGACATGTTCATGTGCTCCTGGTCAAAGTAGTTGAAATTAAGCAGTGTGCAATGTGTCGTCTAATAGTTGCATCAACAATACAGCAAAAGGAGGCAAAAATAAAAGGAATCTAAGCTTTCTATCCCCAAAAAAGTAAATAAATAAAGAGTTTAAGCTCAAAACTGATCTTGATATCTACAATGACTTACAGCTTTCATATCAATCAATATATACCGAAATTCTAGTAGATAAAGTATCCACAATATCACTAACTACAAGCACAACTCGCAACTTCAACAGCAGATTACAATGGTTTTTTTTTTTATGGATTATTGTGTAATAAGAAATCTCTTTTGACAGTTCAAACGAGCAGTAGTGGTTTTTTTTTTTTTATGGATTAGCGGGTTCAATAACATTTAACTTAAATCTCAGTAATTGAATGTAGTACTCTAAAAACACTTTAGCATTGGTAGAAATATGGGTGAGAAGGAAGAGTGGGAAAATTAGGGGCGAAGTGTTTAGCGTGAAATAGTTGGGGGGATAGGATTTTTCTTTTTGAGACAGAAAAAAACCGCCAGAGAGTAGATTAAAACTGCTGCAAACAAGAATACTTACAAGGCTGTTGGACTGTACTAGTGATCCACTGGATCTTATACCACCCAGATAAGAGGCCCAAAAGAGGCCTGAGCCGGGTCCCCTTTACCCGATCTAGACTCTGGACTCAAGGGCATTAGAAATCCCAGCAAAAGGATAAATTGGGACAGATGTCAACACCTAATGGGACGACACGCAACCGAATGAGGCTGAAATCACCATGGGCCCACAGAATCATCCAAGTCTAATATACGGAGGAGCAGCACGGACAACCACGATTCCTAGTTTTAAGGGATGATTGTCTTGGTCCCCACACAGGCTCAGAAACTCCGTCCCTTTCTTGTTCTTTTCTATTCCTTCTTCTTCTCCAGACCTATCCTAATAAGAAAATACTAACTTATTCTCCGGAGTAGCTTGCAAGTACCCACACTTATCTGCTGGTGTTCGAGGAGCTTTTAGGAACAGTTGTCACCATTTCGGAGCAGCAGGTTCTATTCCGGAACAGTTGTCAATGAAAAATTGAACCTCTAAAATAAATCACCGCATTTCTTTTTTTTTTTTTTGTAAACTAGGTACTACATGTGATTTTATTTAATTACTTAATAAGGACTATGTGTTTTGTAACGTATTCAAAGTATAATCTAACATAGTCTCTGAAAAATGGGTGTCTCATGGTCTTAATATATGAGTTTGATCTTGAAATTTTATACGTTGGGCCTTAGGTATAGAAGGGAGAGTACATGAAAAATTGTGGCAAAAGGATGTATATAAATAGGTTTTAAAGTTGCGGTTCAGGCTCTGGCTAAGTGATAATGTGGTAAAGCCTTGAAAGCCACCACACCAGTTCAATCCCTCCCCCTCCTCTGAAAAATTCCCCCTCCCCAGACCCAAAAAAAATAAAGGTTTTAAAGTTTAATGAAGATGCTGGGCAGAGTTAGAAATTCTGCAGAATTATTATATATGCTATGGCAGTACACTGTTTTTTGTTGAGTTAAAATATTAAATGATCTCAAATGACTTGAAATTTTTATGTTAAGTAGTTGGATACCTTAGGATTAAATTTGCAAATTTTTATAAAATTACAAGATTTCTAACTAATTTCATTACACCAAAATAGTCCGTTCTGCAGAATACCAATAATTTTGAGTAACTATTAAAACCTAGCTAATAGAAGGATTAAATGAATTAATTTTGACTTGAAATTTTGTTACCAAGCATTTAACATATTAATAACTTGAACTGGAAAGTTTGGAAATTTTTCCATGGAATTAGGATAGTAAGAGTGAGGAGGTGAGTACTACCTAAAATTCTATAGTTTTGAATTAATTGAATTCCAATATGGAGTAGTCAAACCAAAGTGCAACATTATTCTTTTATTATTCTTTTTAAATAGAAAGAATGTTGCAAGTGGCTTTATGTCTTATATAAGAAGTATAATAGCTTCAGGTGTTACATCGTTCCCACACCTTTATCATGTTCTGGAATTTCCTTGAAAGCAAATAAAAAGATGTTATTAACTATGTAATAGTTCCTTTAATTTACAACAATCAAAATATTTATATTAACCTTAAAAGAAGGCTGCAAGGTTGTAATTCTAGCTACTTAAAATGCATATCAAACTTTTGGGTTTTTCCTAACTGCCAGTTCATGATTCATGTCTGACCCAAATGAACACTATGCACCAGTCCCAGAGCCAGCAATTTGTTGGCAATACTTTTCACAAGCTGGACCACACACACCAATGGTAGCTCCACGCTCTTTCAAGCACACAGGCATGCACTGTTTGGCACAATCTGATAGAGTCTCAGCCCTGTCCACACAGGCCATTGCAATCACCAAGGAGATCAGCACTGCAGCTATGGTTTTCTTTGAGGCCATCATCACAGAAGAAAATCTTTTTTTAAGGGTTTGTGGAAGGTAAGATTATGAGGTAAGAGGATATAGGATTTGCTCTATTTATATATGGGATAGAAGGTTTGTATAAGTTACCTTTTTGGGAAACAAAGGGGTGCTTCTCCTCACCTCAAGTTTTCAAGTGGTGAGGAGACAAACATGGTAATATTTTAGGTTAACTACGAACTAGAGGTATGTGATCTTCTTGGATGTTTTGGAAGTGGTTCAAGGTCTTGATTTTTCGAAATAATAGTAGTGAGTCATATTAGCCAGCAATTTTCCCTGGTAATGCCTTATATAGATAGTATTTTATTGTCCATATGAATGGTCATAAGAAATTACATTTAATGTGAGAACTAAAATTAGAAAATGTATTCCTTCTCATTCTTGGACCTCGATAAGTTTCTATATAAAATGAGTCAACTAAACCATGAGGCGTGGCTCACTGAGTTCCATGTGGATGGACTTTAGCTGTAGGGCAAAGATTCGAATCCAAGTGGAAGCACCTTGTGGCCAAGGCCAAGCCAACGCTCAAATGAGGATAGTCCCACATCTAAAGGGGTGGGGACGCCTCGTGGTTTCGCAAAAAAGAAAAAAGGGGGTCAAATAAGTAGGATTTTTTGAAAAATAATTTTTTGTCAAATTATGAGAGATTTATTAAAGAATGCTTGTGAATACTGTAATTTTTTTTGTTTTGGTCTTTAGAGAGTTAGCATTTGTTAACGAATTTGATTTATGTAAAGTAAGAGGTTCACTTTATAAGATAAAGTAAAAAATATTAATTATTTATGAGAAAATTAAGGAAGTGAATTTTTACAGTCCTATAATTTGTTATATATGTACATGTACATTATCATAATCTCAACTATTAATTTTTTTATCGACTGTTATAAATCTTCACTTTATCTTTTGAAATGAATCCCTCACTTTAAATGAGATAAATCATTTATTAACTAGGAAGAGGGATTTAAATTCCCCACCTTTTGTCAAGAGACAAGAAATCACCTGAATTTTGCTCAAGTGATTATCAATATTATATTTTAGTTGAGTATTTTCTTTTAAAACTTTCAAAATTAATTTTTCAAAAATAATATTCTTTGTTTGTGTTAATTTTATAGTGTCAAATACTAACTCTTCTAAACTCTTCTAAAATACTAACAACTCAAATGATTTTTCATGCAAAAACTTTTTTGGTCTTGAATCATGGGGAATGAACATACTCATCTTATCTTGTATTAAAATTTAACTTAATTATGAAGAATAAAAATGATAAGAAACAAACTCTTGTCATAGAGGCTCTCTTTCAAGAATGATTTTATATGTTTAACATATATTTTTTTAGAAAAAAAAAAAGAAACAGAAAAAATAAAATAAAATGAAGGATTGGGCTGTGGGCCTTTTGTGATTAGATGAAAAGATGGGAGGAAATGCGACTTTTTGAATCGAAGAAACAATTAGAACAGACAGAGGGGAAACAGAGCGCCATCACACAGGAAGTGCATGCATGATCAGAGAGTAAAGAGAAAGCTAGAAAGTCATTTACAAAAAGTTGGTTTTAATTACATTAATTAGTGCTTTCATTTCTTTTGTAAGCTTACGCCACTGTTACTAATGTCTTTTCTTTCTCTTCTTTCAGCTTAAATTGATCAATTGTGGACGCAACAAGGAGAGAAGCCAACTTGAAATTGATGCATTTCCCTTCCCAATTTCCCCTACTTTTGTAATTACTATGTATTTAAGGAATCTTTGCAGATGAGAAAGTTCAAAAGATCCTTATGGAAATGGGGCTTTCAAATAGAAAGCTTGTCAATAAAATGTTACATAGGTATGAGGTGAAAGTATTTAGGATTAACAGTAAAATTATATGCTTCAAAGTTAGCCGGCAATTCATTTAAATTATGGGAATATATAGGACTTTTATTTTTGTAACTTATATAAAAGCAGATATTTTTAACCCAGTCTGTTTAATTTATTGGCTAAACAAGTCAAACTTGTTTACTTACGGACCTGCTGAACCAGCCCGTTTACCTATTTATACAAAATGCACCGTTTGAATTGAAAGGCAATGAATCTTTCATTCTTTATGTTGTACTTAAAATTGTGTAATTTTTATATTTTATTTAAATTTTGAATATAAATGATTGACATTTGAAGTATATAAGTTTGAATTTGGACTATATAATGTAATGATTAGCTTTTAGTTTATTAAAAAATATGTGATTTTAATTATTTAAATAAAAAAAATTCATTTAAAGAGGTTGTGCTTTTAGACTTGCAAGTTTATATTAGATGAGTTAGGCTTTTTATTGTCAGTCTATTTAGATTTAAGTTTTTTGACCTCATCGTATTAACTCACTTGTTAAACGACCCGAACTGAAATAGGTCAGCCCAACACTTTTGACACCCCTGTTAGGTGCCATTCGAATTTGTATTGCATGTTATTTAGTATTATTTTTAAGTATTGGGTATTTTTATTTATTTATTTTTCTTTTGATAAATCTGCTACCTGAGGAAATTTTTTAGAATCGTTTAAACTTTCATATCTTTTCTAAAAAATGGATTCCAACCACACAAAAAAGTAAAAATAAAGAATAAAAATTTGAAAAAAAAAGAAAAATGAAACTATGATCAAAGAACGAAAGAACAAAATGGGAAGAAGAAAAGCAGAAATAAAGCGGAAAAAGGAGAATAAAATGGAAGTGTGAGAGCGCAAGGAGGAAAATTTAAAGATTTTTGAAATTTTTTATGTACTTTATTCAAATTAGATAACATTTGAAGATTTCATGTGTTACTGAAATTAAATTACTTTTATATTTAATTTGGAAATAACCAAATATACAAATGTTGATTTACAATACTAACAAACAGTTGAAAATTACAGGGAATCTTAACAAATGAGTCAAGAGACTTGCTTTTCAATATCAAAGAAAATGGTGTGGCCACCAAGAAAATGAAAGAAAACGGACTAATCTTCTTTGGCGTATGCGTGGAGGTCACTGTATAGATCACTATTGGTAAAATCGAACCAAACTAAATGGTCTCGTCAGTTCAACCATAAATTAAATATTTATTAATTATAATTTAATATTATAATTAAATTTATGATTAAACTAATTTAGATTGAACAAAATTAATTAAAATTATTTGAACTAATTAGTTATTAATTGTTTATTTTAAAATTTTTTTAATATTGTTTATATTTTTTTATTTTTTTCATGAATTTTATATTATTAGATATAGATTATTTTTATAACGTTAACTGATTCGATCAAGTGGCTTAAACGATTAAAACAGATGAACTTAAATCGAAGGTCTCGCCAATTTTTAGATTTTAACAATAATGATATAAATATATAGTAGGGGTGGCTATTAGATCCATGAATTCAATACCCATCTAATCCATCCATATCTAGATCCATCTAATTAATCTAATTATAATAATATATTTAATATATTTCGATAGATTAGATTAGTTTTAGTTAATGAATTGTTAATGAACTAACCAAAATATTTACTGAATCTAATAGATATTTATATGCATGATTTAGAAAATAAAATGTATTTGGATATAAGAAGAGTTTAGATGAATTTAATTGATGATAGATGAATTGAATATACATTTATTAAAATTGATTAATGGATGGATTGGATATCATTTATTAAAATAAATGATTAAATAATTTTAATAATTTTTTAATATATCCTAAATAAATTATTAGTTTTATTTTATTTATTCATTAATAATTTAATTTAAAATCCATCCAATTCATCCATTTGCTACATCGTGAAATCACTTTTTGTATCCATTCTATTTTTTTTCCTATTGCATATCCCTTTTCTCAAGATTGTTTTTGATACGTTAAATTCATTGTTCATGGATTAACTATAGACATTCATATTGATATTGATATGAAAGAAAGACACGATATTCACAAAAATGAAATTTGATACATTTTATTAGAATTTGATATAACATGTTCTGTCATATATTGTGTTTGAAATAACTGTTCAATACGTGTCTGACAACGATAAAATTCCTGTTTCAAAATATTCGCACTTCTAAACTCCAGATTTTAACATATTTGATCAATGTTAGAAAGTTAAATCAGATAACATGAAAAAGTATATATATATATATATATATATATATATATATATATATATATATATATGTATATATAAACATTGAATATCACCAATCAAATTATTAAATCATGTGATATTATATCATGATAATCATACATACCAAATTTAAGATAAATTGGATATATAAAAGTATCTAATTTAATAACTGACATTTATCAATTTATCAGTTTTCTATTATTATATTTATTAATTTGGTTTAGATTTTAGAGAATATTTAAATTATGTTATGTATTTGTAAAAGTAATTTGGACAATATTCGAATTATGTACTTAGTTTGGCAAGTTCCTTTGATGATTGAATGTGTTTAATTTTTTAAAACATATTTTAGAAAATAAAACATGGAAATTAAAAAAAAACAGTTATGCGGGCTAACCCATTTAAACTTGTGAGTTCATGTGAAACGAGTCAAGTTAATTTTTTTAACTTATTTAAATACGGATAATTTTGGCCTGACTCGTTTGATAGTCCTACTAATACAATAGAGCATTGAGAGAAAAAAAGATAGCTCACTCTCCCTCACCCACAGAACTTGAAATACTACTCCTCCTTTTGGAAAATTCTTCAAATGGCTTCAGTGAATTCATTCTCCTCCTCTTCCTATCTAGATAATTCTAAATCCTAATTTATAATTTCATTGTTAAATTATACATTCCACAACTTAAGATTAAAAGTATGTGACTTTCTGTAATGTATTTTGTCAATTATTTGAATATATAAAATTAACATTTAATACTTTCTTGTTTCACATAATTATTTAATAAAATGAGAAGTGTTAAATGTTTTTTAAACAATACCTTAAACATTTCTTTTTTATAACACGAGTCAAGGAAGGGGTAGGTAAAAGAGATGCATTTGTTAATTGTTATATGGATTAGTAATATACTAGCCAAATCCATTCTATTTACATAATTAAATGAGCCTGTCCATAGCTTGGACCCATTTTCATAATACAATTAACAAAAAAAAAAGATGATTAGTTGTGATATATTATTATTATTTTTCTTTTTTCTTTGAGTTGATAGTAGCAAAATTATCTGAGCAAGAGACTACTAATATAGTACAACAGTATTTTAACTGTAGTATTGTTAAAATTATATTGGATAGTGAACTAATAAAACTTTTAATTTAAGTTTAACTGATTTTATTATTTAAACTGTCTAATTGAATCAAATGATATCATAAAAATAATTTACATATAATAATATAAAATTCATCATAAAATATAAAAAGTATTAAATTTTTTAAAATAAAAAATTAATGATCAGTCGACTCAATCAATTCAACACCAGTCAGTTCGAGTACTTTTGTCAAATTTTAATCAATTTAAACTAGTTTAATCGTAAATTCAGTTATAAAACTTAATTATAATCAACTGAGTGTTTAGTTCAATATCAAACGATTCGGTCTAGTTTTGAAAATAGTAATAAAATAATGAAACATGAAAAATGGGATGCTTATATAGACGACAGTTTTAATTTAATAGATAGAAGTTACGTATCTGTTTTCGTTATGTTAATTTTATATGTATATGTTTTGTCAATTTGTATCTAAAAAGAAACAATTTCACATTAAAAATTCTATCTTGTCCCTCAACTAAGTAATAGTTCATTATTAAAAGAAATGAAAAAAAAAAGGATTGGATGCATATATGTGATTAAACGACAATCGTAATTAAAAACTAGCACTTCCAATGCACACGTGATATGATTTAATTGGAGCAATATATATATTGAAAGAGATAAAAAACAAAGACAAAGAGGAAAATCACTATCTGTTTTCACATTATTATTATTCTTATGTGTCATCATACACTGTAACTAATCTAATCTCTCAAGACTAGAAAAAAACAAAGTACAGACATGCCAAGTTTTGTTCATTGGCTAGGAGTAAGACAAAGCCAAACCATAGAGTGTCATCAAGAAAGACAAAGGCAACAACAACCATCATTAAGTGTCTTATTGCCATCCTCTTCTTTCTCCTTATCATCAAAGGTATGAACATGATTCCTCTAAATTTCCCTTTCTGCTTTTCTCCTTTCACTTTCCAAACCAAACCTCTGCTTTTCTTGTTTCACCATCCTCTCTCTTTCTCTGTGTTGTGTGAGTGACCCATCAAAATTTCAGGGTCTTGTGATTGTTCCTTTGACAACATCGACATTGGCGCTGCACAAAGTGGGAGAGAAACACAGGGCAAGTTTGAGTGGAACGTGACAGTGATTAACATAATTTTAAATTGTAGTTGCAATTGTAGCTATAAAAAAATAAGGTTGATGCTACAGAAATTTAAAACCGTAGTTATCAACAACAGCTAATGTGTGCAAAGCTAGATAAGGTTGGCTTGCAGAGGGTTAATTCAGAGTGCAGACAGTGTTGACCCTTCAATTCTTTCCATGGAAGGTGACGCTTGCTCATCAATGGCAGACCCTTGCAGGGTTTTGCTTCTGTCAACTTCTCCTATGCCTGGGATCCTCCTTTTCTGCTGTTGCCAACAGGCTTTATTTTAGGTGACGACTGTTCTTCATAACTAACAAATTTTATTAAAGATTAAAAAATTTTGATCTATTATGTGTAAATTTTTTTACACTCATTTTATCATATAATGTTATATCATTAAAAGAGTTTGATATCTCAAATAATTATTATTATAATCAAATTATTTTAATAATGTGTTGATATACGATTAAATGATAAGGTAAAAATTTTTTATAAAAATAGTTAATCAAAATTAAATTATTTAAAAATTATAAAAAGTTTAATAGTTCTCTTATTATACAATAAAAATATTAAGTAAATATTTTTAACCTGATAGGGACCATGTCGGCACATATACACATTGACACGTGATGGGCGGGGCAGTAAAACCCACTAGTTTTATGAGACATTCTATCCTAACTGACCCTATTTTCAGGAGTGATAAAGGGGTAAATTAAATGAATTTTTTTATTAGATTATAATAGATAAGTAAAATAAATTATTAATTTATTTAAAATTTATTAAAATTTTATGAAAAAAATCTAACTCATTCATGATCCGTTTATAAATAAATTTATAATCTATCAATTTATCTATTTTTATCAAAGTATAGTCAATTCATCCATATGTCAAAATAGACCCGGCTCATTAAGCTAGTCTCTTTATCTCAAAAAAGATAAAATTGTATGGACGATGATGTGTTTAAATCAGGTCGGTCCTAATTGAAAAATTTCTTTTCTGTAAAGTTGTATTTTCTTAAGTTTTCAAAAAAGTGTCCAATTTGACTCCAAAAAAATGGTTGGCTTGAATTAAACCAAATTAATCTATTTGATCCAGAGAAAAAAATTGGGGTCCAAGATTATTTTCATAAGCCCAAAAAGAAATTGAAATAACTAAGTTAGCTGGTACAAAATGGGTTAGCCAAACCCGATCCATTTAGATTGAAAACTGTTTTTGCCCTGGTTGTATTTTCACCGACAACAAAATCCAGTCAAACCAACCCGTTTAGCCTAAAAACAGTTTTTAGTTAAGTTGTATTTTGATAAACACAGAAAAAAAGGCTTTGTCCAACCTGAAGTGATGCTGGCTCATGCCTGGTCAGGCAAGTGAAAAAAAACAAAAGCTTAGTCGGACTGTATTTATTTATTTAATTTTAGAAGAGGCTGGATTTTTTTAAAGAATATAAGTTACTTCTTTAAAATTTATTTTAATATTAAATTATTTTTTAAAATTTTTTTTATCTTACTAAATTTTTAAAATTTTAGTCTCATATAAAAATATTAATTTTTTTAAATAAAATAAATATTAACATTCGATTTTAAGTTATATCAAATTTCAAGAGGTTTAGTGAGATAAAAAAATTAAGAAAGTAATTTGATATAAAGATAAATTTCAAGAGTTAAATTGTATCTTATCCCACTCATGTGGTATGTATGTGGGGATGATTTCTAAAAGTGTCTATTAGGTTGGGTCAACCTAACGAACCTGTAAGTTTTGATTCAACCAACTCATAATTGACAAGTTGGATTAGATTCTCAGATTAGGTTGAGTTTAAAAATTTTCAATGCAATGATAATAGATTGGGTTACAGATTGAAAAAATTTTAATCCACTTAACCTAATCCAACCCATCTTTTTTTATTAAAAAATATGTTATTTTTTTTAATATTCAATATATTAAAGTTAATGTATCTTCTTTTCTCATCTCTCAGATCTTATGTGAATTAATATATTTGACTTTTGAGATTTATGTTAGTATTTTTTATATTTAAAATTAAGACATGTTATGTTATGTTTATAACTTATAACTTATTATATTTGACTTTTAGTTTATTTAAGATTTTTTGTGTGATCTTTTATTAAGACTTATTAAATTATTTATTATAATGTGTGATAAATTTTTAATTTTGTATTGATTTCAACATTTATTTTAACAGACAATTTTTTTTAATGTATGTCAAACTTTTGGGTTTAACCTAACTCAACCCACTCATGTGAGAGTTGAGTTAGCTCGAGTTTTAAAAAAAATTTCTCCAACACAACTCACTGCTTTAATAAATGAATTGGGTGTAAAAATACTTCAAACTTAACTCAACCTAAATCACAGACACTTTTAGTGACTTTTATTTTATTTAACAATAAAAGTAATATTTTCATGTCAAACCAAAAATTAAAGAATTTAGTAAAATAAAAGAAATTTTGAAATATAATTTAATATTAAAATAAATTTTAAATGTATAAATTATATTTTATCTTATTTTTTAATTAAAAAAACACAGTAAAAGTCTTGCTAGTTCATCCTGAAAGGGGGGTTAGTACAACTTGGACCAATGTGACCATTTCGCTAGAAAAACGATTTTTGGTCCAAATCGTATTTTTATATGCTAGAAAAAAAATTATGCCGACCTAACCTGACTAGTAGCCAAAAATAGTGTTTTTCCCCGGTCGTTATTAAAAAAGTAGCACTGGTTTGTTTTTGTTAGGAAAAGTAACACTCGTTTGTTTTTGTTAGGAAAAGTAGCACTTCAAATATACATTTGATTTGGTTTAATTGGAGAGATAGTCAATGAAATAAAATAGACAAAGGACAAAAAAACAAAAACATCATTTGAAATCATATTATAGGATGGTTTGGATAAGCTTTTAAAAAAATATTTTTTTATATATATTATTTTAGTAAATTTTTTTTTTAAAAAAGTAATTTTGTATTTGAATATAATATATAAAAAATATTTTTAAATAATAAAAAAATTTTAAGTTTATTTAGATAAAAAAAAATATAAGTACTTAATTTATATTAAAATTATTAAAAAATATCTAAATATAATATATGATAAATTATGATATGTAATATATGATTAAATGGGTTAGTATAATAGGGACGGTGAGATTTTTAAATATTTACGATAACAGTGTCATAAAAAATAAGACATAAAAAAATAATAACATATATAATTGTGTATCCAATGGCTTAATAATATATTACTAATGTTATTCTATTTTACTTTCTCTAAGTAGTATATTCATTGAAATCAGAATTCAATTTAAGATATTACAAATGATATAAAATATAATTTTTAATAAAGATAAAGGATATTTTTATCATAAAATTTAATTAAAAATTATTTTTCTTTCTATTTTTTTTTAAAAATTAAAGAGCATTAGTTTATAAAAAAATATAAATTAACTTTTTTAATTTTTATATTTTTTAAAAATTATATCTAAATATATTTAAAAATATGTTAAATTACTTTTTTTTTAAAAAAAAGTACTTTTTAAAAAAAATATATATATTTAAACGGATATATGTTTCTGCTGTGCCAGGTAAGAGAATTAGATATAAATCCCATCATACCCGACCCCGACTTTATAACTAATCAAAATCTCTCAAAATTAGAAAAGGAAAAAACAAAGTACACACAAGCAAATTAGCCAAGTGTTGTTTATTGGCTACCCATCAGGGGTTGGCCGCTAGTGATTCGCGATTCACGGCAGTCATATTATTATTATTTTAATTTAAAAAAATTAAATTAATTAGGTGATTTAAACATATTGAGTTGTGTAAAGATATTTTTAATTTATACTAAAAAATATTATTCATGACTACGAATCTAAGATTAATAAATAGATAAATTAGATGAGTTTGAATAAATGAAAAATAAATTAATATCTCATTTATTATCTATTAAAAAATATTAAATCATTTAATTTATTTATTTTTAATTAAATTTATTTAAACTTTTTTTATATTGAAATATATTTTATTTTAATAGATTTAATAAATATTTTAATTAATCTATTAATTTTTCATTAATTAAACTAATTAAATTTATTTAATTTATTGTTATAATTAAATATATTAAATTAAATTTAAATATACATAAATTAAATAAATAATAAAATAACAAAGTCAATTGTCACTCTATTTAATTAGGGAAACCAAGGCATAGAGTCCGTCGTCAAGAAAGGCAATGGCGGCAACAAGAAGAAGAAGCATCATCAACTGTCTTGTTTCCATCCTCTTCTTTGCCCTTATCATCAAAGGTATGATCACGAATTCATGATTCCTCCAACTCTAATTTCCCCTTTTCCCTTTTCTCCTTTCGGCCTCCAAAACTTCTCAAACTTTTCTAATTTGATCCTCTCTCTCTCTCTCTCTCTCTCCCTGTGATGCATCAAATTTGCAGGCTTTTGTGACTGTTCCTTGAACAACATCAATATCGGCACCGAGCGAAGCGGGAGAGAGATACAGGGGAAGCCCGAGTGGAACGTGACGGTGATCAACAACTGCTCGTGCGTGCAGAGCCAGATAAGGTTGGCTTGCAAAGGGTTTCAGAGCGCAGAGAGCGTTGACCCCTCCATTCTTTCCGTGAAAGGTGACGCCTGCTTGCTCATCAATGGCAAGCCCTTGCAGGGTTTTGCTTCCGTCAATTTCTCCTACGCCTGGGATCCCCCTTTTCTGCTCTTGCCAACAGGCTCTGTTTTAGGTGCTTGTTCCTCGTAACCATTTGCTAATTGCTTAAGAAAAACGTTTGAATTTCAGAGGATATATAAATTATATATGCAGATCATATTCGATACCTTATTTTGAACTCCTTATTCCTTTTTCTTTTTTCTTTTTTTTGAAAGAAAAAAATATTTATTTTAATTATTCGACCTTCCTAATCAAACAGAAGCACACGTAATTGGATTTGATCCACAAATTGTATACAACTTAATAAATGCTAATTATTGCAGTAGGTTTCATATATATACAAATATATTTATATGCTAATCAAATCTGTTATTCCAATCATGGTGTGGATACGGAACATCTACAGGTCCCAATCTTTGAATGACAGGCTGTATGGAAATTTGTCTCAATTTTCTTTTCTTGTTTCATTTTTTATGCTATTTTCATTTTGGCATTAATATATATATATAAATTAGATACTGGTAAACAACTTACTCTAATTTACTAGGCAACGTAAATATCAACGTGGAAAAATGTTATATATTGAGGAAATTTTCTTCACTGAAATGTTAGACCCACTAATCTCTCGGCACAAATGAGTTTTGTTCTGGATTAACTGTTTAAAGTAAAACTAAAATTTTATAAAAAAAATCAACTATACAATTTTCTGTGTTTCTTTTTTCGGTTAGAGGGATTTTCGGGGGGAGGGTTGAACTCGGATGCAGACCGCACATAATTTTGTGGTTTAGATTTTAGCTACAAAAACTGTCACTTGAGTTTGGACTTGGTGGTAGGTTCAAGTTTTACTAAAAGTTTAGAGACGAATATTTCGTGTCTAACTCTTTAAAAGAAAAAAAAAATAGCATCAATTTAATAGAGCAAAATTTTTGGATTAAAAAGCCCCGTAGCCATAATAGTAATTATATTTTTTTACGAGTTATTTTTATATTTTTTAAGTGTGAAACTAATTTATATTTAGAATATTAGACTTGTATATGTGTGATACGTGATAAATTTATTACAAGAATAAATAAAAATATTATTAATTAGTAATAATTTATTATACTTATTTAAATTAAAAGACTAAAAATATACAGTTTTTCAAACCAACTATATAATTGAACATAAATATGAATATAATTATAATTACTTGCTAGTCATGATGACTAAATAATAGTTGATATATGATTTTGTTTTAATAAGAGAATTTACTAAAACTAATATTTGTTATGAGACATTCTTTGTCATTATATTTAATGACCATATAATAAATTGATTTATTTAAAAAAAATCCAAATTTATAGTAAATAAAATTAATCACAAAATAATATAGTTCATTATAATTTATATCTTAGTTATAAACTCAAATCAAATTAAACATACATAGATAGAAGTGTATCAAACAGCAATAGTAATAAAAATATATAAAATATAAAACTATATTCAAGTGATGATGTATTGTTGACTTACTATAGAAACATATAAAATTTAAAACTCGTAAAAATATTAATTAACTCATTTCAAAATTATCAACTAGAAAAAGATCAACTCATTAACGTTTCATAATAAATTAGGTGATAATAATAAAAAAGATAATAATAATATAAATACAAAACGACAATCAATAAAGAGATATAAAATAAAATACTAATAAAATTTAAATTTAAATTACCAATGATATCTCTATTGGTGAAATATAAATTTTTTTTTGTGACAAAATATGACTTTTTATGTGACAAAATTTGATTTTTCTTTGTACTAAATAAGATATGAATTTGAATTCATATTATAAAAATCTTGAAATTATTTCATTTTAAAAATTGTCATGACATTAGAAAAAAAAATTTGTAATCAATATATAGATCATTCATGCTTTTACAATATTAAAAAGTGTAGGAATCTTTTATAAATAAAAAACAGAACAATTTGAAAACAAAGATAAAATTTAGTAATAAAAAAATTAGAATTTAAAAATAAAAGCCAAAAAAACCACCAATTGAATTGAAATATCTTTGTAATGAGTTAAAAAAATTCAAATCACCTGTAATTTGAGGTTGAGACATTGTAGAATATTAAGAATTTTGTTATTTATCATTATAAGAATAATAGACTAATTCTATTTTAACATATTCTTGATAGCTAATTTTATTGTCAGCCAATTCATAAAAGGAAAACATTTCAATCAAACCAAAGTAATTTTGTTTATAAATTAGAATTGAACTGTTTGAAATTAAATTATCTTATAATATTATAAAAATTTATGAAAAATTGTAAAAATTTATACACGATGAGACTCAGAAACCAAGAAAAATAAGATTGACTTACTTACACATGAGAAGACGCCATAACTAAAAAAGCTTAATATTAAATTTATGTGATTTGTTTCCCAAATTATTACATTAATTTATGTAAGTAATTTGTGTAGATTAATTTTAATTTTTCTTAATTTGTGTCTGTATGAAATTTGTAAGAAATAAATGTATGAGCAAGAAAAATAATTTTGAGAGAGACTCTTACTTTTAGTTGTTATAATATATAACAGATAAATTTAACTTCTTTTATATATTCAAATAAATATAATTAAATATAAAATCAAGTAATTAAATATGAAATTCAAAATTTGAGTGCATAAAATTTTAAATTTAAAAGCAGTTTAATATTAAATTTGTATGATTTGTTTCATAAATTATTACATAAATTTAAGTAGGTAATTTATGTAAATTAATTTTATTTCATCAATTTTAACTTTACTTAATTTGTATCTACATGAAATTTGTAGGAAATAAATACATGAGCGAAAAAAGAAATTTGGAAGAGACTTTTACTTTTAGTTATTACTAGATTTAATTTACTAAAAATTTAATTTTGATACATTATTAGTTTAAAATTTTTTACACTATCATCCAATCACATTTAACCGCAGAATTAAAAGTATTTGACTTTTTAAATTATTACTATTATAATCAAATTTTTAAAAAATTTGATAGCATATGATTAAATAATAGTATAAAATTTTTTACACTGATAATTGATCAAATTTAAACTTATTTATCAAACTAATTAAATGATTGAATATAAATATGTGATTATATTTATAGTTACATGCTGGTCATGACAAAAAAAGAGAGTAAATAAATGGTTTTATTTTGGCAAGAAGATTAACCAAAACTAATAGTTGTTGTAACTTAAATTAATAATGACAAATTTTTATAACATCTCTCTTCATACTAATATTATTTTTGTCAAAAAATCTGCATAAAAAAAATCATATATCATTAAAATTAATGACTGTATGAATATAGATTAATTAAATTCATTAAAAAAAAGACAAAATCATTGGAATGAATATTTGCTGGCTGGCATAAAGAGAATTGGTTAACTTTCGGGAGTTAGTATTTTTTATAAGAATCATTAAAAGAAAAATTTTCATACCAGTGATTAAACAAACAAAAAGAAAAATGAATACATAAATCATTAAATCATTATTACTATTAAACTACTACATTAATTATTTTTAAGTTTATACAATTAAATTATCAATACAATAGTATTTTTTTTTTCTGATATAAGTAGGAAAACATATTTTTAACATATTTATCCCATAATGTGCAAGTTAACTTTTTATTCCTAAAATATGTTTGAAAATATTTAAATTTAAATTAAAAATAAGTATAATACATAGAACAAATGTAAATAGAATGATCATATAATAGATCTTGAAGATAAATGATAATATTTTTAATTGACTTGTCATCATTATTGATATTTTAAATTTCATGATAATCATTAAACTTTCTAATAATATCTACTGTAACATAGAAATTTAAATTAAGAATGATAAAAATCCTCACACTCGTCGGGATCTGTGGGCATTAGCCACGATGGGATGAGAAACAGGTACCTATTTAATAGATAGAGATAGGGCGAGAATCACATTATCTGCACTGTGGGTATTCACAATTTTATATTTTTTTTCTAACATTTTATATATATTATGATTTTTTCCTTTTCTTTGAGATAGTAACGAAATTTGTATTTTCTTATTATTTTACATTGAATTTTTTTCTTATGAATAAATTCATAATAATTAAAATATTGAAAAGAATTTATATAATTAAAATAATAATAAATATTTATGTGAATTGATTATTATAAAATATAATTTAACTTGATATGTTATTTGTGATATATTAAAATTAATTTTATAAGTATTTTAAATTATTAGATAAAGTTATGATATATGATGATAAATTTTATCTATTTATATTTTTAAATTTGTGATTTTTAAAATTTTATTTTTAACTATTGAATATCCATGGATATTTGCATATATTCTCCTTCTTGTAGAAATTATAAATGGGTACCGCGTCAGGGATAGGAAGAGCACTCCTTACCCCTATGAGCCTTCATTTACATTCATAATTTGAATATCACATATCTCATACAAAATTAGTACAAAAAGAATTAAATTAAATATAATGTATAAAATAAAATATTGTATCAACTAAATAATTTTCATTAGCAACTATGTCAATAGATGATCTCATAAAAAAAAACATGAAATCAAATTTAGATATTCCTTTATAATCAACATTAGTCAAATACCGTTATCACTCCCGACTCAGAGAGATTAAGCTTATAACGATTCAAATGGACCGAACCTTATAAGGATACTCTTAATTTATACCAAAAAATACTGAAGTTAATTTTGAAAATATACATAATATTATGATCCACTATTTTAAACCATTACAAATTAAGTGATCTCTTAGACTTTGCGTTCCTTCACAAACCTAACGAATCTATGAATAAATAATATCTTCATAGTTGTATGGATTTTATCATCATATTGATCTTGTAACAATATTTATATGCTATTAATTAACTTCATTAACCTCACAATCCAATAATCCTGACTTTAATCTTCCAAAATTGTTTTAAAAGAGAAATGTCATTAATCTTCTTTAATTTCCCTGCCATCTATCTATAATAAAACAAAAATATAATGGAAAATTATAAGAAAGAAGAAAAGCAAACAATAATTAAATTATTATTTGCAAAATATTTTTAACTATAAAACAAAATAATTAAATTATATTGTAAAGTGTATTTTCCACCATAATTTTTAAATGCTTAGCAACTAATTATCATAGAGTGGTAACTCTTAATAAAATAAGATTATAATTCAACATGAACAAAATGCTTATAATTGTTAAGATTTGAGTTTAGGTCCATAATTTGTAACTAAGATTTGCCTTTGAAATTCACAATATACCTCTTATACTTTATATTTTAATAAATTTTAACTTTAAATAATTTAATTAATTTACGTAATTAAAAAATAAGTTATGTAAATATTTAAAAAAATTCCTAATTTTGAGTGAAAAAATCATAAATAAAAAAATTTCTAATTATATTCTTTATTTTACATAAATCAAACTATATGTAGAGTAATTAAATATAAAATTAAATATAGAATTTTAAATTTAATATGGAGTTATTAAATAGAAAATTAAATATGAAATTTAAAATTTAAGAAATATAAAAAAGACCTTTATGAAAATATGATAACTAATTATTAGACGCAATAATTGAATTAATATAAAATTAAAAAATTCATAATTAATGAAAATCTAGTACATATCTTTAGAAATTTTTTGGAGGAAAAAAGATTGCATGAATAGTTATTAAAGAGGAAAAGAAATATATATGAGCGGGAAAATTTTTTTAGAGGAAACTATTACTTTTATATATTATTAAAGATAATTACATTAAATTGTAAATAATGTATTTTCTATTATAACTTTTAAATACTTAGCAACTAATTAGCATAGAGTGATAATTTTTAATTAAATGAGATTATAATTTGGTCAGAACAAAATGTTTATAATTATTAAAATTTGAGTTTACGCCCTTAACTTGTAATTAAGATTTGACTTTGAAATTTGTAACTTATCTCTTATACTTCTTATTTTAATAAATTTTAACTTTAAATAATTAGCTTATTTATGTAAATAAAAAAATCTTTGTAAATTTTAAAAAAGATTCCTAATTTTAGGAAAAATATCATAAATAAAAAACTGAAAAAATCTTTAATTATATTTTATATTTTACATAATCAATTTACGTGTGAACTAATTCAAGTAGATAAATATATGGCTACTAATAATTAGACTTAATCATTGAATTAATTTAAAATTAATTTCATAATTAATGAAAATCTAGTATATAACTTTAGAAAATTTTTGGGAGAAAAGAAGACTGCATAAAAAGTTGTTGAGCTAAAAAAGAAGTCTTTATAAGTGAAATTTTGTTTGGAGAAACTATTACTTTTATATATTATAATAGATAATTAAATTAAATTGTTAATAGTACATTAGCATAAAGTGATAATTTTTATTAAACGAGATTATAATTTGATGCAAATAAAATGCTTGTAATTGTTAAGATTTGAGTTTAGCTTTACAATCTATGATTAAGATTTGACTTTAAAATTTATAACTTACTTCTCATACCTCTTGTTTTAATAAATTTTAAGTTTGAATAATTTAGTTACTTTACATAATTAAAAAAAATAATCTATGTAAATTTAAAAAAATTCTAATTTGAGTGAAAAAATCATAAATAAAAAATTGAAAAAAACTCTAATTATATTTTCTATTTTACATAAATCAAGTTTTGTGTGAAGAATTAAATATGGAGTTATTAATATAATATTGAATGTGAAATTAAAATTTTAAAAATATAAAAAGTAACTTTATGAAAATATGATAACTAATGATTAGACAAAATCCTTAAATTGATATAAAATTAATTTCATAATAAATAAAAATCTAGTAGATACCTTTAAAAAAATTTTAGGATAAAAAAATAATGCATAAAAAATTATTGAGTGGGACAAAAAATGTATCTATGAGAGAGAAAAATATTTTTGAGGAGACAATTACTTTTATATATTATAATAAATAATTAAATTAAATTATAAATAGTGTATTAGCATAAAGTGATAATTTTTAATTAAATAAAATTATAATTTGAACTGAACAAAATGTTTATAATTGTTAAGATTTGAGTTTAAGTCCACAACATGTGATTAAGATTTGACTTTGAAATTTACAACTTACCTATTATACTCATTATTTTAATAAATTTTAACTTTGAATAATTTAATTAATTTACATAATTTAAAAATAAGCTACGTTAATTTTAAAAAATTCTTAATTTGAGTGAAAAAATCATAAATAAAAAATAAAAAAATTATATTTATATTCTCTATTTTACATACATCAAGCTATATGTAGAGTAATTAAATATAGAATTAAATATAAAATTTAAAATTTAATATGGAGTTCTAAATATATAATTAAATATGAAATTTAAAATTTTAGAAATATAAAAAATACTTTTATAAAAATATGGTAACTAATAGTTAGATGTAATAATTGAATTAATATGAAAGTAAATTTATAATCAATGCAAATCTTACATATACCTCTATGAAATTTTTAGGAGAAAAAAACATTGCATGAAATGTTGTTGAACGGGAAAAGAAGTCTTTACGAGCGGGTAAAACTTTTAAGGGAGACTTTTACATTTATATATTATAAAAGATAATTAAATTAAATTATAAATAGTATATTTTCCACAACAACTTTTAAATACTTAACAACTAATTAGCATAGAGTAATAATTATTAATTAAATTAAATTATAATTTTACCTGAACATAATGCTTATAATTGTTAAGGTTTGATTTTAAATCTACAACTTATGATTAAAATTTAACTTTAAGATTTACAACTTACTTCTTATACTTCTTATTTTAAAAAATTTTAACTTTGAAAAATTAGCTTATTTACATAATTAAAAAAATAACCTACGTAAATTTAAAAAAATTCCAGATTTGAGTGAAAAAATCTTTAATTATATTTCATATTTTGCATTAATCAAGCTACGTATGAAGTAATTTAATAGAGAATTAAATATAAAATTTAAAAGTTAATATGGAATTATTAAATATAGAATTAAATACAAAATTTAATATTTAAAAATTATGAAAAGACTTTTATGAAAATGCAGTAACTATTAATTAGTTACAATCATTGAATTAATATAAAATTAATTTAATAATTAATGAAAATCTAGTAGACACCTTTAGAAAATTTTTAGGAGAAAAGGAAACTGCATAAAAGTTGTTGAGTGGGAAAAAAAGTCTCTATAAGTGAATTTTTTTTAGGAAAACTATTACTTTTATATTTTATAATAAACAATTAAATAAAATTATAAATAGTGTATTAGCATAAAGTGATAATTTTTAATTAAATGAGATTACAATTTAATCTGAACAAATTGCTTATAATTGTTAAGATTTGAATTTAAGTCCAAAACCTATGATTAAGATTGAACTTTAAAATTTACAACTTACCTCTTATACTTCTTGTTTTAAAAAAATTTAACTTTGGATAATTTAGTTACTTTACGTAATTAAAATAAATGCTACGTAAGTTTTAAAAAGAATTTTAATTTCAGGGAAAAATTATAAATAATAAAAATGAAAACAACTTTAATTATATTCTCTATTTTACATAAATCAAGTTTCATATAGAGAATTAAATATATAATTAAATAAAAAATTTGAAATTTAATATGAATTTATTAATATATGATTAAATATGAAATTTAAATTTAAAAAATATAAAAAATTAAAATTAATAATTAGACATAATCATTAAATTAATCTAAAATTAATTTATTAATTAATAAAAATCTAGTAGATACCTTTAGAAAATTTTTTAGGTAAAAGAAAACTAAATAAGAAGTTGTTGAGCGAGAAAAGAAGTCTTTATAAGAAGAAAATTTTTTTTAAGAGACTATTACTTTTATATATTATAATAGATAATTAAATTGAATTGTAAATAGTGTATTAGCATAAAATGATAATTTTTAATTAAATGAGATTGATATTTGATTCAAACAAAATGTTTACAATTGTTAAGATTTGAAAGTCCATGACGTATGATTAAGATTTGACTTTGAAATTTACAACTTACCTCTTACACTTCTTATTTTTATAAATTTTAACTTTGAATAATTTAGTTACTTTACATAATTGAAAAAAAGAGCTACGTAAATTTTACAAAAGTTTCTAATTTGAGTGAAAAAAATCATAAATAAAAAACTGAAAAAAAATCTAATTATATTCCTTATTTTACATAATCAAGTTTTACGTGGAGAATTAAATATTGAATTAAATCTAAAATTTAAAATTTAATATGGAGTTATTAATATAGAATTAAATATGAAATTTTAAATTTGAAAAATATAAAAGAAGTTTTTTATGAAAATATAGTAACTAATGATTAAACATAATTTTTGAATTGATATAAAATTAAATTCATAATTGATGAAAATCTAGTAAATTACTTTACAAAATTTTTGGAGGAAAAAAAGATTGCATGGTAAGTTATTGAGAGAGAAAAGAAGTGTCTATGAGTAGAAATTTTTTTTTAGGAAAACTATTACTTTTATATATTATAGTAGATAAATTTAACTTTTTTTATATATTCAAATAAATATAATTAAATATGAAATTTAAAATTTAAGTACATAGAATTTCAAATTTAAAAGCTGCTTAATATTAAATTTGTGTAATTTGTTTTCTAAATCATTTTAATAATTTTTGTAGGTAATTTATGTAAATCAATTTTATTTGATCAATTTTCAATTTACTCAATTTGTGTTTGTATAAAATTTATAGGAAACAAATGCATGATGAGCAAGAAAAATAGACTGTATGAGAAAGAAAAGAAATTTTGGAGGAGGCTCTTCCTTTTAGTTATTATAATAGATTATGATAGATAAATTTGACTTATTTTATGTATTAAAATAAATATAATTAAATACAAAATCAAGTAATTAAATATGAAATTTAAAATTAATGTGCATCAAATTCAAATTTAAAAGCAGCTTAATATTAAATTTGTTTAATTTGTTTCATAAATTATTACACTAATTTGTGTTTGTATAAAATTTATAGGAAACAAATGCATGAGTAAAAAAAATAGACTGAATGAGCAAGAAAGGAACTTTTCTAGGAAGCTCTTCCTTTTAGTTATTATAATAGATTATGGTAGATAAATTTGACTTATTTTATGTATTCAAATAAATATAATTAAATGCAAAATCAAGTAATTAAATATGAAATTTAAAATTAATGTGCATCAAATTCAAATTTAAAAGCAGCGTAATATTAAATTTGTTTAATTTGTTTTGCAAATTATTACACTAATTTATATAGATAATTTGTATAGATCAATTTTATTTAATTAAATTTGAATTTCTTAAATTTGTGTTTGCATAAAATTTGTAAGAAATAAACATATGAGCGGGAAAATAATTTTTGTTAGAAACTCTTACTTTTAGTTACTACGACAGATTATAATTGATAAATTTGACTTCTTTTCTGTATTGAAATAAATATACTTAAATATGAAATCAAGTAATTTAAAATAAAATTTAAAATTTGAGTACATAAAATCTCCACAGCCCCCAACTTGGATGTCTTCGGTCGACAACTAAACAAGCTAAATCATAGTGTCTCTGTGTCACTATTCCATTAGTTGATATACATTTGGCGTGTCATTCAAACGTTTGCAAGATACCTTTTAATCGATCGAACTTATATGTCATTAAGGACTTTGCCATATGTCAAAAGATATCTAAGTATTCATTATGTCTTATTATTGAAAAGTTGCTCCACCGTCTTATCATTGTAGCAATGAAGGCCCCCTAATCGTCATATCATATATTTAAATCGGTACCATTAGATTTTGAGGATGCATTCCAACCATCATATGGTGTCGCTTGGCTTGGTGAAAGGATCCTAGCCATTCATCATAGATCATTTAAATTATGAAGAATTCCTTTCTCTTCTCTCTCACTTTCATTTGCCTCCCATTTTCTCTAGAAAACTTCCCACAATGCTTTATTAGAGAACTTGTGCCTCATTCTTCTCATTACAAGTAGCTTTTTTCATTTTTGGTATTTCTTGTTTCGTAATTCCCCACCCCTGCTCGGAGACCTACTTGTGTTTGCTTTTGTGTTTGTAGTTGTTGGACATTCAAAGGGTTTGTAAACAACTTCCCAAGTTTTTCCGACTCTTATTTCTAGTTATTTCTTCA
This sequence comes from Castanospermum australe, assembly GCA_019955255.1. NCBI lineage: Eukaryota > Viridiplantae > Streptophyta > Magnoliopsida > Fabales > Fabaceae > Castanospermum > Castanospermum australe. Next base: position 34,464 of record NSJW01000621.1, on the reverse strand, counting down.
TTCTTTTTCTTTATTTCTTTTATATGTCATTCTATTAAGGATTTTTGGGCTTTTTGAAACAATCTTCCACAATCTAGTTGTGGATTCATGATTTAGTTGTATCTTGAGAAATTTAAATTTAAAATGGTTCCTGGGAATGTTTTCTAGTAGCTTGTTTTGAAAGTGTCTTCTTGAAAGGTTTAAGCATTTGGTCTATTATGCTTGGAAATTTTGAGAATGATTTGTGTACGTCTATTAAGGGATGATGAAAGTGGGAGGGATGGAAGTGATGAATCTATGGAAATTTTAGAACAGTTACTAGGGAAACTGGCTAGGTTGGTCATCGGTGTGGAAACAATAGATTAGATATCCCATCAAGTTCAAGAGTTAATAGAGATAGAGCATTTGCTTTTAGGGAAGCTTAGTCAAGGGGTTTAGTTGCTTTTTAAGGCAAGCTTGTTCAAAGGTTTTAGCTTATTTGAAGATTGTATAATAGGATTGATGCAGCACTTGACGCTCATGGACCAGTTCCCTTGAATCTTATTAGTAGATTGGTAGACATAGGTATGGTGAGAGAGATGTCTAAAGAGACTAGTTCAGATGGATAAGAGCTTTTTGAAGAGCCTGGTTCATAGGTCGAGGCTCCTGAAAGCATCGAAAATGAGGCTGTAAGATGATACTGAGATGTTTGATGATGGGTATACCTCTATTTATGACTCGACTGATAATATAAAAAGCCTTCTGGAGTGAACTAATATTGACCAGCAAGGCAAAGATGATAAATATGTCTATGAACCATGTGACTTTGATGAATGTGTTTGCATGGCTTGGTCATCTAATGTCGAGCTAGAGTGGTGTTACATGTATGGCACCTTTTTTCTCCGTCTAAAGATGTTTCTTCCTTTTATTAATTTTGAGATCAAGTTCTCATTGTATTAGATCTTTCACCGACTCAACTCCATCCAAATAGCTAGGCTTTTGCCCTCTATTTCCAGCTTGTTTGCGATCATTTTGGCTTCACCTAAATACATATGAGTTCTTCTATTTGGTTCACACTCCTGGTACTAGTAGCATTAAAGAGATGTAGGTTGGGTGTCTTTGGCTAATGTTCAAGGTCGAGCATCCTAAAGCCCTTTGATTCATCCTACAAAGCTTTTAAATTAAAAATTTTCAAAATTCACCCTCAGTAGAATATATATCCATTCGTCCTAGATTCAGATGGAGTAAGGTGGATTCTAACTTATTGCAGCAAACATTGAGTCAGCTTGCTTGAATAAAGTTTGCGAGCCAACCCTAATCTAATTTTTTGACTTTGACTCATGTTTGCTTGATGTGGTAAAAATGACTCCCAAGTTTGACTTCGAGGCTATGAGAAATAAGAAAAAAACCGCTGCTAGTGATGGTCTAGAACCCAAAAATCTGTCGAAGAGACTCTAACAAAGCAAGTTGATAATCTCAACCAATCTCGGGATACTTGGAGACTAGGGAGCAATTTACCCAGAAGAGAAAAAGAGTAAGTAAAAGTGAAGTGAACTAGCAGATTGAGGGTTCTGGCTAGCTAACGTTTTCTCAAGCTGATTCGGGTGGTTCACAACCCTAAATACACACTCATGGTACTCTCCTAGTGTCAGGATGTTTTCTTTCCTCTATTGGGTTGTCATCTTATACTTCATGTGCTCATGGATTTCAATACCCCTGCCAAGATCCAATCTTATCACTGTGGGATAAACGTTATCACCTCACATATTGACAAATATCTCTATTAGACAGCTGACTAAGAAAAGTATAAGAAAATTGGAGATAATTATGTTTGCTATTGGATGGAGATGCATGCCTTGCAGATTGCTAGTATGGTCCATGCTAGGAAATGTGAATTCCATTCCCTAGGTCAGTACCTTGACTCCATTGAAATGATAATCAAAAGCAATCCAAGGATATATACCAAAGAATATTCTCATGAGAGAAAGAGATAGGAGAAGAGGACAGTTAAGCTTAAGAATCAAACTTCCAAGGTTAACTAAGGCTCAAAATTGACTGAATAAAATCTGAGTTTTGTGTAAAAATGCAAGGACGATGAAGATCTTCATGAGACTTCAGTTGTTATTTTCACAAAGGTTTAACTTTGATCCACTTGGTAAATTAATCCACTACCACTAAAAGGAATTTGATTTGCTCTAGTACTTGAGGGAAAGGGTCAACCAAGTCTATTCCTCATTTGCTAAAAGGCTAAAGAGTGTATGTTGTGTAGAGTTCTTCAGGAGGAGCTTGATGAATATTAGCAAACTTTTGGCATTTAACACTACATCACATATTCAGAATTGTTGGTGTTCATGGTCGGCCAGTAGTATCCAACTATTAAGATCTTGGTATCTAAATATTGATCACTTATGTGGTGCCTGCAAACTTCTTTATGTACCTCAGCCATCACGTACTCAGCTTGCTCCTGATCTAAACATTTGAGCAATGGAGTGGAGTATCCCTTCTTGTACCATTGGTCATTGATAATGACATAAAAGCTCGCTAATTTCTAGGCCTTTTTCTTGTTGTTTGGTTATTGCATTTTCTAGAGATATTGGATATTTGGGAATTTCCAAGAATTTGAACTTTCTTCAATGATTAACGTCTCCAAGATTTCTATAATAGGGCAATCAAGCATTTCTTGAATGACCAATTGATTGTTGTCCAAGCCCTTTGTACTAGCTAAGATGGATAAGATATTTGTTATGAAGTTTTTATCATAGGGAATATGCCTTATAATATAAACTTTGTAATTTTTTGAAAGGGATTTACCCGATCAAGATACTTCCAGAGTGATTCATCCTTTGCTTGGTAATCGCCTTTAACTTGACTTGTGACCAACTAGGTAAGCTTGGTCACTCCCATTTCTTTGGCCAAAGTCTGCCAATTATTAGTGTTTCATACTCTGGTTGGTTATTGCTGGCTTTGAAGTAGAATCTAAGCTATTGTTCAATGATTATACCTTTGGGACCTTCCAAAATTATGACCGCTCTACTTCCTTCCAAGTTTGATGCTTTGTCCACATAAAGAATCCAATGATTAGTGACCAGTTCATCAGGTGTTGTATTACAAAGTTCTATGAGGAAGTCAGGTAGTACCTGAGATTTAATAGGGCATCTAAATTGGTATTGAATCCCATATTTAGAAAGCTTGACCGAGCATGCTATTATCTTCCTAGCTAGCTTGTGCTTTTGCAATACTTGTTTAATTTGTTGATCACTCTTGACTATGATCTAGTGGCTTTTGCCAATGCAAGTTTTTCTATCTTTTGGTATATTATCTCTACTCGTAGAATTATGCTGACAAAATAAATCAAATTTTGTTCTTTTGCTTGTTAAGAACGGAACTGATTGCTTGGAGATGGTCTAGTCAAGATGGGCAAGGATGATAAAAATCTCTTCAACTCTAGAAAAGCTTCCTCACACTCCGGGCTCCAATGAAATTCATTTGGTTTCTTCAAGCACTTGAAGAATAGGAAGACCTAGTCAGTGATAATTGAATTTTATCACACTTAATTGTTGCATTTGATTAATGATTTTAGGGCTGTTTAGTGTGTAATTAATGATTTTTGGTCTAAATTGGGCTTTGGGCTTTTAATTGGATTTAATTCATTTTCGTGTTATTTTTTCAGATTTATACTGTTCCAGTATTTTTGATCATAACTTTTGTTATAGGTATCCGATTAACCTCATTCTTATTTCGTTTTGCAGATAACTCAAAGAGCTACAAATGGTATTAGAGGCTTGAAGGCCAAATTCGGACAAGAAGGCAGTCAAAATCGGAGCCAAAGTCAGTCACGAAATTCTAGAGCTATGTTTAGTTAATTGGGCTTAACTTTGTAATTAGGAGTCCAAATTATATGGGACCAAAGCCATTAGTTATGTTTTTAATTTGGTCCAGTTTTGGAGCCCTGACCCTGTTTAGTTTTAGGTTTAAATAGCAGATTAGGGTAACATGAACAACAGCTTTTGATTTTGGAGAAATTTCAGATCTACACCTCTTCTCTTTTCTCTCATCTTGTTCATCTTGTTCTTCTTTTTCTTTCCTTTTCGTTTTCCATTTTTTTCCAGTCATGGTAGGCTAACTTTCCATTCAATCAACTCATGAGTTGAGGATTTTGCTGTTGAATCCAGAGGAACCGTGCTCTCCATGAACTGAATCCGTTTTTCTTCCCCCTTTACTCGAATTGAGCAACACGATTGTGTACGTTGAATCTGAGCGGATGAGGTTTGTCCATGAGGTTTGTTTATGATTTCTGTATTTTGATCATCCAGGGGAAGGGATTAAATGTTAGATTTAATATTTAGGTTGATTAACCCAAGGGACTTAAAATCAAAACAGGTTGAAGTGAACACTGTGCGATGGCATGGGTGAACACGTCAAGAGTTTGATTAAATGCTAGGTGATTGTCTAGTAGAGAGGGTTCCTATATGAATGCAGGGATTCCGATTTATTTAGGGTCAACCACGAGATTCAGTAATTCTTTATCCAGTGACGGATGTCCTTGAAACCTCAATTCTGGGTTGGTTGATTGCTTTTAAATTGTTAATTTCGTTTTATCTCTTGCTTTAATTTTAATCGAATTAAAACCCCCCCTATTTATTGTTTTGTTTTTAATTGAGTGATTTAGTTCTATGTAAAAATCCTTGGGAGACGATCCAGGTTGTCCTATATTACAAATTTCTTTATAAGCCTGGTTAATTTGAGTGAGTTCGACAGTTCACGTCAAATTTTGGCGCCGTTGCCGGGGAATTTTTACATTGTTCTTTTGATCTCAATTATTGCATATTAACAGCAGATTAGAGTAGAGTAGCTGCATTTCATTTTATTCCTTGTTCCACACTTGAGTAGAGTAGAGTAGCTTAGTAGTGTCGAAAGTGTCGCAAGTATCGCATAATTGGACTAACCTGTGGAGTTAGGTGCTGAGGCTTGAGTATCCAAAGTTTATCCACCATCCTGAGCAAAACTAACCCTTATGGGGTTAATCTTGGGTCAAAATCTCAAAATTCCTTCATCTGGTTTGAGTTTTCTTGCTAAATTCCATCGTTTAGACCACTTTTTCAATTTTTTTTATTTTTCGTGATTTTTAAAAATAGCCAAAAAAATTATAGAAAATCAAAAATACATTTTAGAATTTTACTGTGGTGGTCCCATAATTTTTAAAATTCATTTGATAGTGTTTCTGATTTTATTTTGGCTAATTTCTTAGTGTAGTTTACATATTTTGTATGCTGTTAGTGTTTTTGCCTGTTATGCCTTATGCTGTATGACTAGGAGTAGTAACAATACACATGACCTGATTGCTTTTGATCCTGAAATAGAGAGAACATTGTATGTTGTTAGAAGGGCTTCTAGGCTAAGTCATAGGATTGTTACTGCACTTGATCCTGAGTCTGAGCATATTCAGCATATTGAGCATTCTGATTCTGTTCCATCTGTTAATTTTCCTAGTTCTTCTAATAGTGTAGATTTTTACTTATTCTAGTAATAGTTTCATTAATTCTGAGAGCATGGACAATAGAACTTTAAAGGAATTGGCTGCACCTGACGTTAACTATCAACCCTTGTGCATCCAATATCCTGATCTTGATGCTGACTTTGAGCTTAAATCTGGTCTTATCCATTTGCTTCCCAAGTTTCATGGTCTTGCAGGTGAGGATCCACATAAGCATTTGAAGGAGTTCCATGTGATTTGCAGCACAATGAAACCACAAGGAATTGATGAGGAGCATATTAAATTGAGAGCTTTTCCTTTCTCTCTAGATGGAAGAGCTAAGGACTGGCTGTACTATCTTCAACCCTCATCCATTGGAAGCTGAAATGACATGAAGAGATTATTTCTGGAGAAGTTTTTCCCAGCCTCAAGAGCCACTGCAATAAGAAAGGAGATATGTGGCATAAGGCAAGCAAATGGAGAGAATTTGCATGAATACTGGGAGAGGTTCAAAAGGCTATGTGCAAGCTGTCCACACCACCAGATATCTGATCAGTTGCTGATAGTATACTTCTATGAAGGCTTGTTACCCATGGACAGAAATATGGTGGATGCAGCCAGTGGTGGAGCTTTAGTTGATAAGACACCTGCTGCGGCCAGAGAATTGATAGCAAACATGGCAGCTAATTCCCAACAATTTGGCACACTAGAGCAACCAGCAGTGGGGTGTTCTCAATTCAAGCACCCCCAGTCCAGTATCACAGTGCCCAGAAACCAGCAGTAGCGTCCAGTGCAGACCACCAAAGACTGGAAAATAGACTAGACGAATTGACCTCATTAGTAAGGCAATTGGCAGTGACACAAAACAGTGCATTCTCCTACTCCACAGATAAGCAAACCATGTGGTATCTGTTCTGATCCACTCCACCCCACTGATGCTTGCCCAACTCTGCAAGAGGACACCTCTCTAGACCAATCAGTAGCTGCAGCAGGAGTCTTTTCCTGGAAAGCCACAGTATCAACAGCAACATAATCCATTTTTCAAACACTTATAATTCTGGCTGGAGAGATCATCCAAACTTAAGGTGGAACTAGAGAACCAGAACCAGATTCAGAACCAGAACCAGCAGAATTTTCCACAATACCAACATAGGCAGTTTCCACAGCATAAACAGAATTTCTAACAGTTTGCACCTCCACAGGCAGTGCAACAGCAGCCACCAGCCCAACAGCAGACCAGTAGTGGTCCTTCACTGGAAGATTTGGTGAAGCAGCTTGCAACGAACAATTTGCAATTCTAGCAGAGAACTGAATCTTCCATTCAGAATTTGCAAACTCAGATTGGGCAGTTAGCAACATCACTGAACCAGCTCCAACCCCAAGGATCTAACAACTCTCTTCCTTCACAGATAATTCCTAATCCGAAGGGGAATGTCAGTGATATATCCCTAAGGTCTGGCAAGCAACTAGAAGAGCCCAAGCAAGCTGCAGTTGAGGCTGAACCAACCCTAGAAAAGGAGAAGACTAATGCTAAGAAAAGTGAAACATTGAAGCAAGGCAATGATGAGTCTGAAACCCCCATCCCTCTACCTTTCCCTCAGAGAGCCCTTCAATCCAAAAAAGTTGGCAGAGAAAGCACAAGAGAATGAAATCCTAGAGATGTTCAGAAAAGTTGAAATTAATATCCCTCTCTTAGACGCGATCAAGCAGATTCCCAAATATGCCAAATTTCTGAAGGAGTTATGTACCAACAAGAGGCGACTGAAGGGGAATGAGCGAGTGAGCTTGAGCCAGAATGTGTCAGCACTCATCCAGCCCATGCCTAAGAAGTGCAAAGATCCAGGGACGTTTACTATTCCTTGCATAATTGGAAATTGTAAATTTGATGATTGCATGTTAGACTTAGGTGCTTCCATAAATGTTATGCCTGAATCTGTTTATAATTCTCTTGGCTTCAGTCCTTTGCGTGCTACTGGTGTTGTTATCCAGTTACCTAATAGGAGTAACGCTCACCCTGCTGGTCTGATTGAGGATGTTTTAGTTAGAGTAAATGAATTAATATTCCCTGCTGATTTTTACATTTTAGAGATGGAGGGTGAGTCTCCTAGCAGTGGACCCCCGATTATTCTCGGGAGGCCTTTCTTGAAAACAGCTAGGACTAAGATAGATGTGCATTCTGGTACTCTTTCCATGGAATTTGGTGATAGTATTGTGCATTTTAATATCTTTGATGCCATGAAACATCCTAGGGAAGAGCATTCAGTTTTGTGTATTGATGTGATTGATGATGTGGTTGATTATGTTTATGCTAAATTGTGTGTTGATTATCCAGATTTTGTATCTGTTAATGACGCTGTTGTTTGTGGTTGTACTGATAATGAATGGTGCCCTGTTTGCACTGAATTTTCATGCTTTTCTAGTTTTTGCGATGCACTAGATAGTGATGGTGATTCTGATTTAAGTGGGGATTCTGACTTGCTTGGGGATGTTAATTCTGATGTGAACATTGTGCAGTCCGGGCAAAGTTCTGCTTCCTTAAATTTATTTTCAGGCACTACAGGTTCAACTGATGTACATGCTGCAGAATTGGTGCAACCCACCAAGCTTCTTCCCTCACTGAGCAGCCACCTAAGTTGGAGCTGAAATCTCTACCTGATCACTTAAAATATGCCTTCTTGGAGGAGAATGAGCAGCTGCCAGTCATTGTGGCAAGAAACCTTCTACCTGATCAAGAGGAGCAGCTGATGAGATTATTGAAGGAAAATAAGAAGGCGATTGGGTGGACTTTAGCTGATATTGTTGGCATTAGCCCTTCCATGTGCATGCATCGAATTTCATTGGAAGAGGGTGCTAAGCCAGTGAGGCAACCTCAGAGGCGCCTGAATCCCCTTATTCTAGATGTGTGAAAAGGAAGTGACTAAGCTGGCAAGCTGACATTATCTACCCTATCTCTGACAGCCAGTGGGTCAGCCCAGTTCAGGTAGTTCCCAAAAGTCTGGAGTGACTGTAGTGGCCAACCAGAAAAATGAGCTAATTTCCACAAGAGCTCAGGACAGCTGAGAGTCTGCATAGACACCGAAAGCTCAACCACACCCAAGGATCACTATCCTTTACCCTTTATTGATCAGATGTTGGAGTTGGCTCAAGTCTCACTATTTCTTGGATGGCTACTCAGGCTACTTCCAAATCCATATTGCACCTAAGATCAAGAGAAGACTACCTTCACATGCCCCTTTGGAACATTGCTTACAGAAGGATGCCTTTTGGACTCTGCAATGCGCCTAGAACCTTCAGCGGTGCATGGCAAACATCTTTTCTGAATTTAGAGGATTGCATGGAGTATTTATGGATGATTTTACTGTGTATGGTCTTCTTTTGATGCATACTCGGGTAGTTGGCTAGAGTCTTGAATAAATGCATTGAGACCAATCTTGTGTTGAACTTTGAGAAATGTCATTTCATTGGTTGAGTCAGGGATAGTTTTGGGACACGTTGTGTCTAGAAAGGGTATTGAGGTAGATCCTGCTAAGATAGATTGTTATTTCTGCTTTACCTTTACCCTGCGTCTGTGCGGGAAGTACGTTCTTTTCTTGTCATGTAGGATTCTACCAGTNAGCAGTGGACCCCCGATTATTCTCGGGAGGCCTTTCTTGAAAACAGATAGGACTAAGATAGATGTGCATTCTGGTACTCTTTCCATGGAATTTGGTGATAGTATTGTGCATTTTAAATATCTTTGATGCTATGAAACATCCTAGGGAAGAGCATTCAGTTTTGTGTATTGATGTGATTGATGATGTGGTTGATGATGTTTATGCTGAATTGTGTGTTGATTATCCAGATTTTATATTTGTTAATGATGCTGTTGTTTGTGGTTGTACTGATAATGAATGGTGCCCTGTTTGCACTGAATTTTCATGCTTTTCTAGTTTTTGCGATGCACTAGATAGTGATGGTGATTCTGATTTAAATGGTGATTCTGACTTGCTTGGGGATGTTAATTCTGATGTGAACATTGTACAGTCCGGGCAAAGTTCTGCTTCCTTAAATTTATTTTCAGGCACCACAGGTTCAACTGATGTACATGCTGCAGAATTGGTGCAACCCACCAAGCTTCTTCCCTCTACTGAGCAGCCGCCTAAGTTGGAGCTGAAATCTCTACCTGATCACTTAAAATACGCCTTCCTGGAGGACAATGAGCAGCTGCCAGTCATTGTGGCAAGAAATCTTCTACCTAATCAAGAGGAGCAGCTGATGAGATTATTGAAGGAAAATAAGAAGGCGATTGGGTGGACTTTAGCTGATATTGTTGGCATTAGCCCTTCCATGTGCATGCATCGAATTTCATTGGAAGAGGGTGCTAAGCCAGTGAGGCAACCTCAAAGGCGCCTGAATCCCCTTATTCTGGATGTGGTGAAGAAAGAAGTGACTAAGCTCCTGCAAGCTGGCATTATCTACCCCATCTCTGACAGCCAGTGGGTCAGCCCAGTTCAGGTAGTCCCCAAAAGGTCTGGAGTGACTGTAGTGGCCAACCAGAAAAATGAGCTAATTCCCACAAGAGCTCGAACAGCTGGAGAGTCTGCATAGACTACCGAAAGCTCAACCAGGCCACCCGCAAGGATCACTATCCTTTACCCTTTATTGATCAGATATTGGAGCGGTTGGCTAGCAAGTCTCACTATTTGTTTCTTGGATGGCTACTCAGGCTACTTCCAAATCCATATTGCACCAGAAGATCAAGAGAAGACTACCTTCACATGCCCCTTTGGAACATTTGCTTACAGAAGGATGCCCTTTGGACTCTGCAATGCGCCTGGAACCTTTCAGCGGTGCATGATAAGCATCTTTTCTGAATTTTTAGAGGATTGCATGGAAGTATTTATGGATGATTTTACTGTGTATGGGTATTCTTTTGATGCATGCTTGGGTAGTTTGGCTAGAGTCTTGAATAAAATGCATTGAGACCAATCTTGTGTTGAACATTGAGAAATGTCATTTCATGGTTAAGTCAGGGATAGTTTTAGGACACGTAGTGTCTAGAAAGGGTATTGAGGTAGATCCTGCTAAGATAGATGTTATTTCTGCTTTACCTTACCCCGCGTCTGTGTGGGAAGTACGTTCTTTTCTTGGTCATGCAGGATTCTACCGGCGCTTCATCCAGAACTTTAGCAAGATTGCCCGGCCCCTGTCCAACCTTCTGCAGCACGACACAGATTTTGTGTTTGATGATGAGTGTAAGTCGGCCTTTAATCATTTGAAGCGCTGCTTGACCACAACTCCGGTGATCCAGCCACCAGATTGGTCTCTTCCATTTGAGCTGATGTGCGATGCCTCTAACTATGCTGTTGGTGCAGTTCTTGCTCAGCGGGTCAATAAGGCTCCTCATGTCATTGCCTATGCCTCCAAGACTTTGGATTCTGCCCAGTCTAATTACACAACCACTGAAAAAGAACTTTTGGCTGTAGTTTTTGCACTTGATAAGTTTAGGTCATATCTGCTAGATACTAGGGTGATTGTCTTTTCTGACCATGCAGCCTTGAAGTTTCTTTTGAAAAAGGCAGATGCTAAGCCTCGACTTATTCGGTGGATGTTGTTGCTCCAAGAATTCGACATTGAGATTAAGGATAGAAGTGGAGCAGAGAACTGGGTAGCTGATCACTTGAGTCAGATCACTCACCATCCTTCTGACCTCTCTCCCATTCGGGATGATTTTCCTGATGAGCAGCTTTTACAGCTGCAAGGTAAGCTTCCATGGTATGCTGACTTGGTAAATTATTTAGTTGGCTGGTGTTTTACCTGCTGATTCCACTAGGGCCCAGACTCTGAAAATTGAAAAGTGAATCTAAATACTATGTTTGGGATGACCCTTATTTGTGGAGATTCTGTAATGACCAAGTAATTAGGAGATGTGTGCCTGATAATGAGTTTCATTCCATTTTACATTTTTGCCATGCTTCTACCTGTGGTGGTCACTTTGGACCCCGAAGAACTGCTAGGAAAGTGTTAGATTCTGGTTTATTTTGGCCTTCCTTGTTTCATGATTCATATCTGTTTTGCAAGTCATGTGAGAACTGTCAGAGGGCCGGGAGTATTTCCCATAGGCATGAGATGCCCCCAGCAACCTATACTGTTTTGTGAAGTTTTTGATGTTTGGGGTATTGATTTTATGGGTCCATTTCCTGTTTCCCATGGTTTTACTTACATATTGCTGGCTGTTGATTATGTTTCAAAATGGGTTGAGGCGAAAGCCACCTAGACTGATGATTCTGTTGTGGTTGTAGATTTTTGTCAGGTCTCACATTTTTTGCAGGTTTGGTGTTCCTAGAGCTATTATCAGTGACCAGGGCTCTCACTTTTGTAACCGAAGCATGGATGCTTTATTACGGAAGTATGGAGTGATTCACAAGGTTGCCACAGCATACCACCCACAGACCAATGGCCAAGCTGAAATCTCGAACAGAGAGATTAAGCAAATCCTTCAAAAGACTGTTAATTCTAACTGGAAAGATTGGAGCAAGAGGCTAGATGACGCTTTGTGGGCATATCGGACTGCCTACAAGACTCCGATTGGGATGTCTCCCTATCGGCTTGTCTTTGGTAAGGCATGTCATCTTTCGGTAGAGTTGGAGCATCAGGCATATTGGGCCATTAAGCAGTGCAACATGGATTTGGCCTAGTCGGGGGTGGAGAGGAAGCTGCAATTGCAAGAACTGGAAGAGCTTAGATTGAATGCCTATGAGAGTTCGCGTTTATACAAGGAAAAGACAAAGGCATTCCATGATAAGCAAATCTTAAGAAAAGAGTTTGTTGTAGGCCAGAAAGTCCTCTTATTTAACTCCCGTCTTAAATTTATGCCTGGTAAACTTAGATCTAGATGGGATGGTCCTTTTGTGATTACTAATGTTTTTCCTTTTGGTGCAGTAGAACTGTGTGATGAGCGGACCAAGAGTACTTTTACAGTGAATGGACATCGCCTTAAGCATTTTTATGAGGGACCCCAGCAGCAGCCAATGGAGGCAGAGATTAGGCTCACTGATGCCACATACCCTCCCTCAGGAGGATAGGGAGTCTTCTTCCTCTTTTCTCTATTTTTCTTTTCTTTGCATTTTTAATTTCAACTTTGATTGTTAATAACAGGATTTTGCGAATAATACAATCTGAACTCTCCTTGTGATAATTGTTGAGATGTACATAGTTTTCAACTTGGATATTTTATTTTTGATGGATCATTCTGGTTGGACTGAATTTCTCAACTCTTAGATTATCTGACTTGGTAGTTGATTTTGTGATGTTGATTGCGTGCTGGTATTGACCCTTGTCAGATTTTGGGCCTGTGTGAATGGAATTTATTTTCTGCCATTCTTTCTTTCTTGTGTGCTTCTGCTCATGATTTTGTTCTCTAGAACTTGCCCTTTTTCTTTTTTGAAACTGCATTTTTCACTGGCATGCATAAATATGATAGAGGCCTTCTTTCTTTTATTCACCACTTTGGCCAGATAGCCATCCCTTGCATTATATTTCCGTTGGTTAGCCCCTTCGTGCCTTTTTGTATCATCCTTGTCTTAGCCACATTACAAGCCTAAGCGTAAAACCATTTTATTCCGCACCTTGGAAATTTATTAAGCATTGGTTTCACTTTAAATATTGTGTTTAAGTGTGGGGGTTGCCCAGGGTGTGCAACATTTTTAAGTGTGGGGGGAGGTATCCGAATGCTAATTGTCATTTGGCATTAGTTTGGTCATTGTGCTTGTGTAAGTAATTGTGGGAGGTATCCGATACTAATTGTCATTTGGCATTAGTTGGTCATTGTGCTTATGTAAGTAATTATGGAACTTTTCTCAAAAAAAAAGAGAGATAAAAAAAAAGAAAAAAAAGAAAAAAAAGAAAAAAAATCTGAAAAAAATGTATATATATATGAAAAAAAAAGTCAATTTGAGAAAAATTTGGTGTAATAATGAGTTTTGGGAAAGGAAAAGAGTTTTGTTGAAAAAGGCGACTTGTTTGTAAAAGTGCATTTCATTTAGTTGGTTTTGAGCAAACCTTTGTGTTTCTTGACTAATGCTCTTTTTAAATTTCTTGGGTGCTTAGCCTTTCATTTCTAAACTTGTCCATGCCTTCACCATAGCCCCATTACAACCATGAATAATAAGTCCTCTTGATTTGTGCATGCATGTGTTTTGAGTAGTGGAGAAGTAGAATTTGAGCAAGCTTATGGTAGGGTAATTTGCTTGAGTGGAATTTGAGTGATACACTTGCTACCCTATACACTTGAGAGATTGATTGAGAGCATACCTTGAGAGGCCATTTTGCGTGATTAGTATCATCAATTGAGATTGCCATGTTTTATAATTAGAGACGAAGAAATTTCTGTCATGATTGGTTGATCTTTTGAAATTTTGTGTTCCTTATTCAAGTTTTGCATTATTGACAATTGTTAGAAAGGAGAGGTTTATCTTTTTGTCTTTATTTTTGTTTTATCATTTCTTTAGTTTTGTTTTGAGCTTTTTAATTTTGCCCAGGAGTGCAAAAGGATAAGTGTAGGGGCATTTGATAATTGAATTTTATCACACTTAATTGTTGCATTTGATTAATGATTTTAGGGCTGTTTAGTGTGTAATTAATGATTTTTGGTCTAAATTGGGCTTTGGGCTTTTAATTGGATTTAATTCATTTTCGTGCTATTTTTCCAGATTTACACTGTTCCAGTATTTTGATCATAACTTTTGTTATAGGTATCCGATTAACCTCATTCTCGTTTTGCAGATAACTCAAAGAGCTACAAATGGTATTAGAAGCTTGAAGGCCAAATTCGGACAAGAAGGCAGTCAAAATTGGAGCCAAAGTCAGTCACGAAATTCTAGAGCTATGTTTAGTTAATTGGGCTTAACTTTGTAATTAGGAGTCCAAATTACATGGGACCAAAGCCATTAGTTATGTTTTTAATTGGGCCAGTTTTGGAGCCCTGACCCTGTTTAGTTTTAGGTTTAAATAGCATATTAGGGTAACATGAACAGCAGCTTTTGATTTTGGAGAAATTTCAGATCTACACCTCTTCTCTTTTCTCTCATCTTGTTCATCTTGTTCTTCTTCTTCTTTCCTTTTCGTTTTCTGTTTTTTTTCCAGCCATGATAGGCTAACTTTCCATTCAATCAAGCCATGAGTTGAGGATTTTGCTGTTGAATCCAGAGGACCCGTGCTCTCCATGAATTGAATCCGTTTTTCTTCCCCCTTTACTCGAATTGAGCAACACGATTGTGTACGTTGAATCCGAGTGGATGAGGTTTGTCCATGAGGTTTGTTTATGATTTCTGTATTTTGATCATCCAGGGGAAGGGATTAAATGTTAGATTTAATATTTAGGTTGATTAACCCAAGGGACTTAAAATCAAAACAGGTTGAAGTGACCATTGTGCGATGGCATGGGTGAACACGCCAAGAGTTTGATTAAATGCTAGGTGATTGTCTAGTAGAGAGGGTTCCTATATGAATGCAGGGATTCCGATTTGTTTAGGGTCAACCACGAGATTCAGTAATTCTTTGTCCAGTGACGGATGTCCTTGAAACCTCAATTCTGGGTTGGTTGATTGCTTTTAAATTGTTAATTTCGTTTTATCTCTTGCATTAATTTTTTCTTACTTTAATTTTAATCGAATTTAAAACCCCCCCTATTTATTGTTTTATTTTTAATTGAGTGATTTAGTTATATGCAAAAAATTCCTTGGGAGACGATCCAGGTTGTCCTATATTACAAATTTGTTTATAAGCCTGGTTAATTTGAGTGAGTTCGACAGTTCACGTCAGGCAGCCTTAGGAGAAATAGCTAACGCAATAAGAAAACAGGCAGCTGCTACTAACAGAGTGTTGAAACATTTGCAAGAGCACTTGAATAGAAACAATAACCATCAGGAGTGTGGAAGTGGAATTAGAATTGAGAATCGGAATAGAAATGGAAACGAAGACCCAGATAGGGATGATTCAGCTGGAAACCCACAATTTCATGGTCTTTCAAAATTTCGGAAGGCTAAACCACCAGCTTTTAAGGAAGAGTATGACCTCGTAGTTGCAGAAGGATGGTTGAGACGATTAGAGAAAATTTTTAAGGTGATGGGTTGTACTGATACTCAGAAGATAACTTAAGTCACATACGTGTTAGAAGGAGAGGCAGGGTTATGGTGGCATGGGGCTAGAGCTTTGCTTGAGGTCCAGGGTATACAAATTTTCTGGGAGGTATTTCAGAATACTTTCCAGGATTAGTATTTCCCTACAAGTGTAAAAGATGAAAAGGAAGCAAAATTTATTCAGTTGAGACAGGAGAATATGTCAGTACGTCAGTATGTGGCTAAATTTGAGGAATTGTCCAAAAAAATTTTTCTCACTTTAGGTATAATCCAGATGAGAGATGGAAAGCTGCACAATTTGAATGGGGTTTGAAACCTAAGATAAAAAAGGATGTGGGAGAATCTTTGAGATTAGAGATTATGAAATACTGGTGAACAAGTGTCATATAGTAGAGAAAAATATCATAGAGGTGGCAAAGGATAAGGAGAGGCAGAATTTCTTTAAGAGGAAAAGAGATGGAAATAAGCCAGGGAGCAGTAACAACAAATTCAGACCTAATTAGGAGAAGAGAAAATAGGTACAGATAGACCTTGCTTATAAGAAATGAGGTAGATTCCATGAAAATAAACTGTGTCAGCAAGGTCAGAATGTATGTTACTCCTATGGTAAGTTGGGTCACATGACTAGGGAATGTCCTCAGAGATAGGGAACTAACCCAATACCACAACCTAGACCCCAAACCAAAGGCAGAGTGTTTACTCTTAGTGGGGAAGAGGTGACTCATTCTTTGAATCTGATACAGGGTAAGTGTTTAATTCTAGATAAACTTTTAATTGTATTTTTTGATTCAGGAGTTACTCACTCCTTCATATCCATTGATTATGTGAATCATTTGAAGCTGCCTATGTCTTTGTTACCATATGATTTGTTTGCTTCTACTCCTATTGGAGGAAAAATATTGACTTCACAAGCTTGTTTGAATTGCTATATCTAAGTAGAAAATAACCTGTCTACTATTGATCTTGTTTGCCTATCTCTATCACAAATAGATATCATTCTTGGAATGGATTGGATGTCTGTCAATAATGTTCTTCTAAACTTTCTAGAAAAATCAATTGTATTTATGCCTAAAACAGAGCACACACAAACACTTGATGAATCCATATTTCTAACTGCCACACAAGCCAGGAGATGTCTAAATGTTGATTCATAAGGATATGTTCTCTTGTCTTATTTAGATTCTGAGGTCAAATAGGATGTAAATAATATTCTTGTAGTGAGAGAATATTCCTTAGTTTTCCTTCTAAAATAACTAGTTTATCACTTGATAGAGAAAGTGAAATTTTCAATAGATTTGATTCCCGGAGTAAGCCCAATATCTATAGTACCCTACAGAATGTCTCCATTATAATTGAGTGAGTTAAAGAAATAGATAAAAGACCTATTGGTTAAACAATTTATATGGCCCAATGTATCACCTTGGGGAACTCCAGTGTTGTTTGTGAAAAATAAAGACAGGAGTTTGATGTTATGCATGGATTATAGACAATTAAACTATGTAACCATTAAAAATAAATATCCACTCCCTAGAATAGATGATTTGCTAGATCAACTTAGAAGGGCTACAATTTCCTCAAAGATAGATTTAAGATCTGGTTATCATCAAATTAGGGTTAAACAAGGAGATATTCCTAAAATTGCTTTCAGAACTAGGTATAGACATTACAAATATCTTGTGATGCCATTCAGACTTATAAATGTCCCAGTAGTGTTTATGAATTATATTAACCAAATTTTTAGACCATATTTAGATTAGTTTGTGATTGCTTTTATAGATGATATTCTTATTTACTCTGAGTCAGTAGAGGACATAAACAACACCTTAGGATTGTGCTGTAAATTTTACAGGAAAAATACTTACATGCAAAATTAGAAAAGTGCAAGTTTTGGCTAAAGGAGGTGAAATTCTTAGGCCATGTTATGTCTCAAGGAGGAGTTTCAGTTGACCCCAGAAAAATAAAGGTAGTGGTTCATTGGGAGAGACCCACAACTATAACGGAGATTAGGAGTTTCCTTCGATTAGCTGGATAGTATAAGAGGTTCATAAAAGGATTTTTCCCAGGTAGTCATGCCATTGACAAGATTAACCAGGAAAGAGAACCCTTTTGTATGGTCAAAAGAATGTGAGGATAGTTTTCAAGAGTTGAAGATTAGGTTAACCACTACTCCAGTATTAATGATTCCTGATCTCTTAGGAAATTTTATAATTTACAATGGTGCATCTAAAAAAGGGCTTGGGTGTATCTTGATGCAAGATAGAGGAATAATAGCCTATGCTTCTAGACAGCTTAGACCTCATGAGAAAAAACTACCCTACCCATGACTTGAAATTAGCAGCAGTGGTGTTTACTTTGAAAATATGAAGGCATTATTTATATGGAGTTAAATTTGAAGTTTTTAATGACCATAAGAGTTTGAAATACCTTTTCGATCAAAAATAGTTGACTATGAGATAAAGGAGATGGATGAAATTATTGAAAGATTATGATTTTGAATTAAAATATCATCTAGGAAAAGCTAATGAGCTGACAGATGCACTTAGTATAAAATCATTGCATGTGTCCTTGTTAACGATTCAAGAGTATGAACTGCTGGAAAAATTTAGAGATTTGAGGTTGTCTATAGATGTACAACCAGGTAGTCTATATATGAACGAGCTTTAAATTGAAAATGAACTTAGAAATCAAATTAAGAAAGCTCAGAAAAACATATGTCTTTTTACAAAATATGAAGAGTTAGATTTTTAAGGGAACACAGAAGGATTTCAAAATAACAGATGATGGGATAATATTGTATCAGTGAAGATTAAGCATTCCAATTAATCAGGAATTGAGGAATAAAATTTTAGAAAAAGCGTATTCTAGTAAATATATTATTTATCCAGGCACCACTAAAATGTATCAAGACCTTAAAAGAATTTTTGGTGGCCAGAAATAAAGAAAGAGATTGCAAAATTTGTAGCAAAATGTCTGATATGTCAAAAAGTAAAAATTGAACATCAAAGACCAGCAGGTTTATTGCAACCTTTAGACATACCTGAATAGAAATGGGATAGTGTGTGTCAATAGATTTTGTTATGGGTTTTTCCTAGAACTCCTTCAGAATATGATGCTATGTGGATTATTGTGGATAGGTTGACCAAATCAACTCTCTTTTTTTTCCAATTAGAGCTAACTACCCACTTGGTAAACTAGCCTAGTTGTATATTAAGGAAATTATGAGATTACATGGAGCCCTATCTAGTATTGTTTTAGATAGAGACCCTAGATTCAAATTCTAGATTTTGGCCAACTTTGCAGAAAGCTTTTGGATCTAAATTAAAATTTAGCACAACTTATCACTCACAAACAGATGGTCAAACAGAGAGAACAATTTAAACTTTAGAAGATATGCTTAGAGCTTGTGTTTGGAACATACGGGGAGTTAGGAAAATTTTCTGCCATTGATAGAGTTTGCCTATAATAACAGTTATCATTCTAGTATTAAGATGACACTTTATGAAGCTCTGTATGGTAGGAAATGTAGATCTACATTGTGTTGGCATGAAATAGGAGAAAAGAGATTGTAAGGGCCAGAGATTTGCAAGAAACCACATATCAAATCAACATAATTAGGGATAGATTGCTCACTGTCCAGAGTAGACAAAAGAGCTATGCAGACCAAAGAAGAAAATCGTTAGAATTTGAATAAGGAAAACATGTTTTTCTCAAGATCTCTCCTATGACTGGTATTGATAGATCCTTAAAATAGAAAAAGTTCAGTTCCAGATTTCTTGGTCCTTTTCAAAATCTAAAAAGAATAGGATCAGTTGCATATCAAATAGCACTTCCTCCAAATCTTTCCAATCTTCATGATATTTCTCATGTCTCCCAGCTTAGAAAATATTATTCAGATCTTTTCACACAATCGAGAGTGAGTCAGTGCAATTAAAAGATAATTTAACATATCCCATAAGACCTGTACAAATTCTTGGCAGAAGTCTCTGACAATTAAGAGGAAAGATAATTCCTTTGGTTAAGATTCTGTGGGAAGGGTCAAGTCCTGATGAAGCGACCTGAGAAATGGAGGAAAGCCTACAAAACGACTATCTGGAGTTATTTATGACAGATAAACAAATTTTAAGGACAAAATTTCTTTTAAGAGGGGAGATATGTAACATCCCCATTTAAGTGAAAATAAATTTTTACTTTTTTTAAGTAGTTTTATTCATGTTATTATTTAATATTAATAAGTATATTAATATTTTATTTTATCATTTAAAAAGAAAAGGATAGTGAAAATTACTTAAGATGAACAAAAAAAATAGTTGAAATACTTGAAGGAATAATAAAAATTATATAGTAGTAATTTGGTAATTATGGGACTTCACTTGAGGGCATTTTTGTTCCGTCAAACATTTGAACACTGAAATTAACTAAATTTATTTTATAAATTATTAATAATTTTCTAAACATCTATAAAATTAAATGGGGGAAAATTACCATACTTTAACCTAGTTAAAAATTCATATTTGAAAAGATTTACATAAATAAAAATATAATTAATATAAAATGACTAATAAATACTCAAATGAGTGTCCAATTTTAATTAGATAAAAAAATCACTATTGGGTTAGAGAAATTAAGTCTATTATTATTTAATTTTTTCATTTAGTTCCCATATAACTAATGTAGTTACAAATCAACCAAGGATTTGGATTTTTAGAATTTATAAAATTTAATTAATAACATAAAGCAATATAAAACTAATAAAACAAAACCTAAAATGCCCTCCATGTCCCCCAACCCTTTGGCCAACATAAGGAGGAAGAGAGGAAAGAAAAAAAAAATAGAAAGGAGGGAGAGAGAGGGAAGCTCACGGCGGGGAGGGGAAGAAGGGAGAAGATAAGGAGAAAAAAGAAAGAAAAGAAGGAAAACAAGTTAGGAACTTCCCTGAGCAGCAACTTCAAGAGGTAAGAAACTCAAACCCAATTTTTTCTTTTTCAAACCATGGTTTTTATGGTGATTAATGACTCAAACTATGCTAGTTTCTCTCTTTAGAATTTTGAGAGTGTTTATGGATGGTTTTGAATATGGTGAGCCATTTAGGTTAAGATTCTAACCTTAGTTTCAAGTGGAAGCTCAAGATCTCCAAGTTGACATACTAGAGCTCTTGGATTAGAATTTGGTTAGGAATGTGGTTTTGAGGATTTTTGTATAGTTAGAAGCTTGACTTGGTGTTTTGGAGTCTTTGTGGTACGTAGAACATGGTGAAATCACTTGAAATTGCAAATTTTGGCCACCCTAGCTCATGTCCGCACTTAGGCTTCTACGAGAATGTTTTGTTTATTTTTATTGTAATTGTATAATCTTGTTGGAATTATGCAATATATTTATTTTTATGAACATTTCTTGTTTGATGGAATGAAAATCCATGTGTGGTTATGTGTGTATGGCCCACGGCCTTGTGTGGGAACTTGGAAGTTTGGATGAGTAAGTTACTTGGATATGTTTCCTTTAGTAAATAATGAGAGTTTGAAAATTTTATAGTGTGGTTTCATGATATGGTGTTGATTTAAGAATAAATAACCTGTATTTGTGATGTTTGTTTCCTCACTAGGTTTTGATTATGTGAGAAATTCTAGTGAAAGTTATGTGATTTAAATACTAGATAGTCATTTCGAAGTGTTTCATTAGGAAAGGAATATGTGTTTCTTTAGAAAGGTGAAGTTGAAGACTCTAGTTAATACCTCACTAAGTTATGCCTATGTTAGTGAATTTGAGATGTTGATGCTTTGATAAGTCATCTCACAATATGTTACTTGCTTACTTTAATTAAAGAGAAAGAATGAGCCAAGCTTAGATGTGATCCCTAGAGAAAGAAAATGAATTTGAAGTGATCCCTAAAAATTAGAAAAGAATTTCTAATAAAATGTCATGGAAGAAGTTTATGAGAAGTACTACATATATCCAAGTCCATTTTATGGACAAGTCTACCAAAGGTATGGATGGTGGAGTGGAATCCACCAGTGAATGTGGAATGGTCACTCTACTTTAGGAGATGCCCTATGCCAAAAAAGAATTCTCAACCAGTAAAGTTTGGACCATATAGGCAAAGAAGAAATTTAAAAGGGGTTAAGCTCTATTTTAAGCTCCATGAGCATGTAACATGGAGAGATGTTTTAGGAAATGGTAAATGTTAACTGTTATGCAAATTTAATATTATTGACTAACCATGGAACAATGCTTTTTGCACTTGTTACAGCTGTAAATGCTATGGGAATTATATTCTTTTAATATTTTTTTATATATTTAAGTACTTACTAAGAATTTTTTCACACCTCTATAAATTGTAGTATTTTTAGAGCCTCCACTAGTTGATTAAAGATGCAAATTTACATTTTGCTATTCATTGAAATTAGCTGGTTGTCTCCTTTCCAAGAAACTAATTTATTTTGGCTGTTGGGTGTGGTAGTAATTAGTAGACTACGTAGGATTAGCCTAGAGTGTAGTATGTATATGTAGGATATTGACTCGAATGTACTTTTCTTGCATGGCCAAATGAGACCAGTAGTTCTTTTTGATATACATATGTGTATAAGTTGAAGTGCAGGAAAATGTGCTAAGTTAATAATATTTTGGAATGTACAGTAGTGAATAGTTATATATAGATTAGAAATCTCATGTATAATAATGTACAGTTTTGTTTATAATGTAAATGATGGTTATGGAATGTAGTTATGTGAAACGTCACTTAATAGCTTAGTTTGATATATATTATTTATAGCAGATAACATGCAATTGAGTATATTTACAGGTTAGGATGTTATTTTTATTCAGTGAGTACTATTTTATGGTTCATAATTAAATTTTGAATTATTCAATAAGTGACTTATAATTTATTTTCTTAAAAAAAATTTGATATGGATACGTGATCACTAGAATAATCTATTAAATTTATTTAAAATTTTCATTTACGTTATATTCACATAATTTTATTTTTAATAAATTTAAACTAAATTCAATGTTAATGTAACTTAATTAAATTTAATAATAAATTTTAACATGTAGCACGATATCTATTCAAAGTAACGTGTTACACCTTACACATAAACTAATATTGATATTGATAAATTTAACTAGAAAAAAAGAACAAAGCTACAATCTATCTATGCTAATAATAGATCCAGCATTTTTAAATAAACTTGATAATGATTGATTTTTGCCACTAAAATTTGAGGTACGACTAAACCAATTATCTTTTGAAGTTTCCATTTTTTATGATTTTTCCCATATTATTTGTGGTTTTTTAATTATAATTTTATTGAATTTAAATACATATTTTTAAACATTTAAATTTCATGTTAAATGGTTATTTACAATTTTGTTGATTTTTACAAAATGTTCTCTTTTTTTAATTCAAAGATATCACTATGGAGACCGGAAGCATGGTTGGAGACAAGTAATGAGGAGGATAAATTCTTCTACAAATTCGAGTTTGTATTAATTTAATCTGAATGTACAAAAAATTATTTTTAAAATGTTACAGATTCTTTTTGTTTTTGTTGTTTTTTCCGTAATACAAACATTAATCTATAGAAACTTGTGTATATAGAAATGCTTGAAGTCTACCATGCTAAGTTGATGTGATCCTTGATATCATTGTCCAATTAATACGTAAAATTTGAATATCATTAGAGATTTATTTGCATTTGAATTTACTTTTGATGATGCACAACTAAGGCATCGGAATGGATCCGCAATCACATGAACCCAAATCAATTATTTTGTTTTTCACTCTCTTCTAACTTATCAAAATTTGACTTTATTTAGGCCAAAATAGGATTTGGGAATGTCAAGGGGCCTCGTGAGGGTGGAGAGTCCCCTGCCTTGTCCCGGCTGCAAGTATTTATTTATAATCTCCATTGGGCGGTGTGTATCCACAGGTAATCTTGGGTATCTAATAATTTAAGATAATATTTTTAAATATAAATTAAAAAACATAAATAGACATTATATACTACAATTTTGTTTAACACTTTAAAATATTTATAAAATTAAAATAATATATCATAAATAATATATTAAGATCAATTATATTTTTTAATAAACAATCCACATAATTATCTATTATTTGAATAATATGAATTTTTTTAATAATATTTACTATACGAAATCATTTATTAAAAAAACTTTATTGTAAAATAATAAGAAATTATATATTCTTGTATCATTTTAGAAAAAAAAAATTATAATATATATAAAATGTTTAAAAAATAAAAAAAATTGACAGGTATTACAAGTACTTGCGGGACAAGTGGTATGATTCTCGCTCTGTCCCTATTTATTAAATGGGTACCTATCTTATGTCCCATAGTAGATATCCTGCATATTCTCATGGGTACAAAAATTTTTGTAATAAAAAAAAAACACAGATATCTATATCCATTACTAGTCGACCTGTTTGATGTAAAAGAAATATTCCACATCCTCCCACTAAAGTATTCCTAGAGTAAGATAGCCTTTAAAAAAAAACGGTTTTTTGGTACCACATCCGCCCACTAAAGTATTACAAGAGTAAGATAGCCTTTAAAAAAAGGTTTTTTGGTACCATGAGAATAGGAGAGAGAATGAAGCGGTTATACCCCTGTACCCCCAACCACTATCATCACCTGCAAAAGCAATTAAAGATATATAATGCGTTGATCAGGGGCCAAATCTATTCCTTATTGCATGATTGATGCTCGTATCACATAACATGAGGTTTGAACTACAACAAAATAAGCAAGCAAAGATCATTATGGTTGCTAGTGCAAAGCTGGCCTTTTAGACAGCATCTTGAGACACATGTGAAGAATGAGCTAGACTCTTTAGAAGTTCAGATAACGAGTATTATCATTCTAACTATTCATTTGCTTCTTCCTGCAACATAACTCAGACACAACCGTTGTCAATAAATCCATCTATATCATGCTCCAGAAACCAATCAACTTCTAAGACTTCTGTCATCACGGAACAAACAAGAACCAATTAACATAACATACTTAACAACTATCATTTGTTTCATGAGAAACATGGCCATGCAGGGGACAAGCAAAGATGAATTAGAATTCACAGAAACAAGCAAAATATGTCAAAAAGTTACACCCAATGAAGAAGTTGAAATGGTGATTAAAAGAATCAGTCGACATATACCGGTAACTGCAACATGTAATAGACCTTAACTGAAACATGTAATAAACCAACAAAGAAATTCTATATTTGTGAAAACTGTTCACTTTTTTAAAGTCAGTCTTAGGTACTGGTTAGGAGTCTTAACCAGCGAAACTCCTACAAAGATTTTATTTGTTTGTTCGCACATAGGAACTATTATTCTCATTGACAAATCTATAGATTATTGACTAGTGAAAGCATAAAATTAGTATCTCAAATTTGATATACATATATCAGGAAAGGATGTTTAAGGTATGAAGTTATATTAATAGAAAACTTAAGCAGTATGTGCCTCTTGATGGGAATTCAGGGTGAGGGACAGATGAAACTAACATGCTTTTATTCCCTAAATTAGTAGACAAGGAAAAGAATGTTAATAAAATTAACCTTTCAAAATATAATTAAAAATGATAGAAGCTATGAAAACCTTGGCCACTACAGAGAAATAAGGTCAATGATGCTACATGCCTTATGTCATCACGTGACCCTTCAATCCGATTTGTTAAGGTCCTGCAACGACCAACAGCTTTTGAGTGATTTATATTACTTAAAGAAAAGGAAATTGTGGATGGATGACTGGATGTGCCTTATTAATACTGTATTTATGTATTCACGCATTGACATATGGTAGAAACCAAACCTTGAGTGAGGAAGCCAGCCACATAAATCAACAATTGTACTTAAGTTGATAGGATAAATGTTTCCATTCCCATAGACCATAGTGCCGGAAAACAATGCATGTAGCCGAGTGAAGTGCAGTTGCGGCATCCATATTGAAGCCCCCAACAAGAAGTTTGACTACATAGTGAACAACAACATTTAAGTTGAATTACATGCAACTTGGATTTGGTAATAATCATATCATATACATGATCTAAACACTAATATTTTTCTTTGCTCTAAATACTTATTATTGGAAAGATATAATTTTTTTTCAACAATTTATATCATGATGAACTTATTTACTAAAAAAATTCATTGTAAAATAATAAGAAAATATATATTTCCATATCATTTAAAAGAAAAAGAGAAAATAATAATATATATGAAAGCGTTAAAAGAAATTTTTACAAGTATCCAAGGCGATTAATATTGTCCCGCTCTATGTTAGTTTATTAAACAGGTATTCACGTCCAAACCCTGTTGCATGTAATCCTTGCGAATCTATGTGGATGTGATGATTTTTGCTATCCCTATATGTGATTTTTTATCATTAAGTTTAGCCATTTTTTGCCCAATGATACATATTTGAGCACTTGCATTAGACTCCCAATACATAGGTAAGGATTTGGATTCTTTTATAATTATCTCATTATACAAAAGTAAAGACCCAAACTGCTTATATGCGCTATCAGACACAAACTCCCAAACAATAAAAATTGTGTTGTTACTTTCTGATAACAAACATAAAGAGATCCAAATTATACTAATAAATAATAACATGACGTATTATTAAGAGAAACCAAAAATATCTCCATTATTTGAAAACAATTAATTGAGTTGGTGTTTTTTTATAGACAGAAATTAAATTAATCTAGTTATCATTCCCATGAAATGCAAACGTTTATACATATTTTAAATTATTTATTAGATCATTTACAAAAGTTTTAATATTTTTCAGTAAAAATAGTTTCATTTGAATTATCTTAATATTTATTGTACCTATTGTAAAAGGGAATTATCTTAAAATCATGAGAGAAAATTTCATTGGATTGGGTTAGTGTTCATTGTACCTTATCTAATAGTATCATCTAAATTGGGATAATGTTAAATGTATCTTATCTAATAGTTGTATCTTATCTAATAGTTGTGCATTGTATTAGTATTCACTCAAGTCAATTTTACTATATGTATACATAGATGGATTGATTTGCTGGTCAAAATTCTTTGATTTTTTGTATATAAAAGTAATTAACATACATACATATAAGTTTAATCTTATCGTAAAAATAAGAAAATTAAAATGTCATATACCAAAAAAAATGGCACCAGATGATGATGATCTATATTGTTTCAAGTTCTATTTGTAGCAGTCATTATCTTTTGTATTATGCAAAAGGAAACAACTATTATATATCTTCTTAGCTCGTCCTACTTGTGTGTTTCTCTATCTTCAAGATGGATTCTTCTAAAGCTTCCAAGAAGGAGGACACCTCAACAGATCAGTTCCCTCATGTATGAGTCAAATTCTCTCTCTTTTTATATTCCTCTTTCGCTGGGCTTGTTCTTTCTTAGTCTTTTCGTTCCATTTCGGTTGCCATTTCTTATTCTTTGGCCGTGCATCGCATTACAGTTTTCTGTGAATAATCATACATTCATTTTGGAGAATTTATGGACGGTTATATGCATTGTGTTCTTCAACCCTCTTTTGTTTTTTAAAAGCACTATTTTGTGAACTTATTGTATCTTCACAATGATCCATATTATTGGCAGCACTGCATGATGATTGATGAATCATGTACTTCTCATGCGTCAACTTTCTTCATTCCAGGATGAATACTCCCTTTTCACTTATCTAAACAATTTATCTCCAATAAGGTAGCCTGTCAAGACTTATCATGGAGGCACAAGATTTTGATCTTAGACTACTTCATCCTCCATCTCTTATATAACCATGTATTGCTTCTCCCTGTGAAAGATTGTTTTTTGAAAGGTTCAGTGACAATGAAGGCGAGAGTCTTACCAGATCCTTATGATTCCAAGAAATTGAGTAAAGAACCTTTGCTTTTGTTGGAGGAATCTAAGAAGGTTCATGAAGGAAAGCCAACATATATTGATCAACTAGGAAAAAGACTATATATTGAATGGCCTTCCCAAGAATGTAGAAAGCTAGAGTCCAATTTGTCTACAGTCATTGTTTTTGGGAAACAACATTGTCACGATTTGTTTTCACAAGTAGCCATAGGTTCTTGATGTTTAGATCAATAATGTGGGTATGACTTGTACCATGTCGATTTCTCTTTTGTTTCTTACTTTGTTATTTATCCCCAAAATTAATTTTAAGATGCAGCATGTAGCAAATAGACTACAAAATCATCATCATTGTACCCCTCAATTGACGCATGAACCTCTGCAAGATGTTAAAGAATGTGGAGATTGTGGTAAGATGGGTCTAACCATACATGTTGGCGCATAAAACATGTCATGTCAAGAGATGATTATGAAGGTACAACTCACACTTTTTTTGTTTCTTGGTTTTTTGTAGTCCTCTTAGGGCAGCTTGACTTTTATATGAGTTTTGCTATGTCTATCGTCTACCTCTATACGTGGGTGAATGTGTCTTTGTCTGTGTTTTCTATAATTTTAAGCCGAATAGATTCATTCAAAAGTCAATAATTAGGCTTGAATATGCTTTCTTTTTCACAGCGTACCTATTCTTTAAGAGAATGGTAAATGTACTTTACTAATTGAGTTAATCTATGAAAACTAATACTTTGGTGATCTAGTTTGCATTATGGAGCTCTACATGCACCGTGGAGAAATCCTTTTAAGGGAGTTAGCAGCAGTGGTACACTACACATCACTGCAGCAAATGGGTAATTGCAGCTAGACATCTCTAATGTAAGCACCGTATTTGGAATCTGGCCTTTTAATAATAGTTTTCATTAATTAAAAATTAAAATAATTCTTATTTATTAAATTAGTGTCAATCTTGATGATGATGATGATAATAATGATAATAATACAATAATCAAGAATAAGATAAACTTAATCATGATACGAAAATAAAAATAGGAATAAGATAATGAGTTTGAATTAAGATAAGAAGTAAATGACATCTTCTACTCAAGATAGAGTCCCCTGTAGAATTGGAGAGGTTCTCTTTACATAGAAGAGGGCATGGACAGAAATACAATAACAGAGAGGAGAGAGAGCATGTAAAGAAGGAGAGAGTAGGATTGGGTGACATTGGATGCTGTTGGGGTATCTCTTTGAATTGAAGGTTTGGTAGGTATATACTCTTTTATCTCTGGTATTCGTTTAAAGTGAAGGGCTTTGCAATTTCTTTCAGACTCATGAGATTATGCCTAATAAGGATGAGTTTCACATAAGTTCATGATGTCTCGTCATGTGGGTTTGGGTTTGTCAAAGTTTGTAGTCTCCTTCTTGTATGGTTGGCCCCATCTTACCGCAATCTCCACATTCTTTAACATCTTGCAGAGTTTCAGGCGTCGATTGAGGGGTACAATGATGATTATTCTGCAGTCTATTCACTGGACGCTGCATCTTAAAATTTTAGGGGTCAATAACAAAGTAAGAGACAAAACATCTATAAATACTGCCTCTCCTACATCCACATTATTGATGTAAACTGCATGAACCTATGGCTACCTGGGAAAATAAATTGTGACAACGTTGTTTCCCAAAACAACATGGGAAACAACATTTGGAAACAAATTGGACTCTAACTTTCTGCATCCTTGAGAAGGCCATTCAACATCTAGTATTTTTCCTTATTGATCAACATATGCTGGCTTTGCTCGATGTACCTTCTTAGATTCCTCCAACAAAAGCAAAGACTCTGCACTCAATTTCTTAGAATCATAAGGATCTTTGGTAAGACTCTTGCCTTCATTGTTACTGAACCTTTGAGAGAACAGTCTTTAACGAGGAGAAGCAATACATGGTGACATATGTTCAAGAGATGGAGGATGGAGTAGTCCAAAATCAAAATCTTGTGCCCCACGATAAGGCTTGACACGCTGCCTTATTGGAGATAAATTGTTTAGATAAGTGAAAAGGGAGGATTTGTTATGGAATGAAAAATAAGAAGGATGAGATGTTCATTACTCATCAATCGTCATACCAGTACTATATTAGTTGTTTCCTTTGGCATAAAACAATGACTGCTACAAACAGAACTTGAAACAATATATATCATCATCATTTGGAGCTGATTTTTTTTAGTATAAGACATTGTAGTTTTCTTATTTTTTACAATAAAATTAAACTTATGTGTATGTATGTTAATTATCTTTATATACACAAAATCAAAGAATTTTGACCAGTAAATCTATCTATGTATACATATAGTAAAATTGACTTTAGTGAATAGTAATTCAATGCACAACTATTAGATAAGAAACATTTAACACTATCCTAATTTAGATGATACTATTAGATAAGGTACAGTGAATACTATCCTAATCCAATGAAATTTTCTCACATGATTTTGAGATAATTCCTTTTTATAATAGGTATAATAAATATTACAAATAATTCAAATAAAACTATTTTTAGTGAGGAATAAATGATCTAAATAATAATTTAAAACATATATAAATTTTGTGCATTGCACAGGAATGATAACTAGAAAATAAAATTTTGTCTATAAAAAAAATCAACTCAATTAATTGTTTTCAAATAATGGAGTTTTTTTCGGTTTCCTTGAGTAATACGTCATGTTATTATTTATTAGTATAATTTGGATCTTTTTATTTTTATTATCTGAAAGTAACAATACAATTTTTATTGTGCGGGAGTTTAAGTCTAATAGTACATATAAGCAATTTGTGTCTTTATTTTTATATAATATGAGATAATTATAAAAAAATCCAAATCCTTACCTATGTATGGGAGATCCTAATGCAAGTGCTCAAATATGTATCCTTGGGCAGAAAATGGCTAAACTTAATTATAAAAAAATCCCATATAGGAATGGCAAAAGTCATCGCACCCACATGAATTCACAAAGGATTTTCATGACAGGACTTGGAGATGGATACTCGTTTAATAAATAGGACAAAGGATGGGATCATATTACCCAACCTTATAGGTATCCGTGATACTTGCAAAAATTTCTTTTCTTTTAATATGGCATAACTTAATTATAAAAAATCCCATATTGGAATGGCAAAAATCATCGCACTCACATGAATTCATAAGGATTTTCATGACAGAACTTAGAGATGGATACCCGTTTAAAAAATAGACAAAGGATGGGATCATATTACCCGTCTTATAGGTATCCGTGATACTTGCAAAAATTTCTTTTCTTTTAATATTTTACATATTATGATTTTTTCTTTTTCTTTTAAATGATATGAGAATATATATTTTCTTATTATTTTACAATGAACTTGCAAAAATTTCTTTTCTTTTAACATTTTACACGTATTATGATTTTCTCTTTATCTTTTAGATAATATGAAAATTTATATTTTTTTTATTATTTTACAATGAATTTTTTTGGTGAATAAGTTTATAATTATATAAATTATTGAAAAAAATAATTATATCATTTAGAAAATTCTTTGTTAGGGCCAAGGGCTATGAAAAACATCTTTGTAAGTTATGCAGAAAATTTTAAGGCATATAGATTATTAGATTTGGAATCTCATGTGATAGTGGAATCTGCTGATTTTGAATATTTTGAAGATAAATTTATTAATGATTCCATTAATCTAGGAGTAGAAACACTAAGAATAACAAATTAATTTGTGTGAGCATAAAAGGAGTCAAAGAGCTAGAAAAGAAAAATCTTTGGATCCAGATTTTATTTCATCTCAATCTATTACTTTTCTAGTTGAAGGTAATAGAAATCTCTCTCCCCACACTTTGGCATGCAAATAAATTTATGGCTATGTTTTATATTATGTATGTTTCAATAAACCAAGCAGGGAGATTTGATAGTTTCTTCACGACAAATTTGCTAAACTTCATCTCATAGTATTATACTTATCAAACAAAAATTAAATAAAACTTTTTGGAGAAATGTTTGTAATATAAATTTTTACCTCTTTGCTGGCATTGGGATTCTTACATCCCTAGCATCAACATCCACTTGGAGCATCCAACATTAGCCTTTTTTAAATTCAAAAAATAATTACCCCTATGATATGCATTTGAAAAACTGGTGAAGAGTTTAGAGCATATAAAAATGTACAGAATATAATACATAACCTGATAACATTCACAATAACTTTTCAGACACACTGACTTTTTTGCAAGTGCAACCCCTTTTATGCCTTGCTATTAGGGGTGTCATAAGATTGACTTCCTCCTACAAAGAGGACATTAAAATTGTCATTTTTTTTTCTAAACAAAAAAATATATAAAAGTGAACTACGAGGAACTTATACCATATTATTTGATGGAATATCAGTATTAAATTGTACAATCTTGGGAGTAAATGCAAGTGGATTACAGGATTCAATTTTTTTGCTTCATCTTATCAATTGTATCTTCATATTCTGGTCTATTTAAGCAGCCTTCAATAACAATGTTTGGAACAACAGTATCCAGGCAGCAAAACGATCATAATAACTACAAAGAAATCATATAATAATACACAGATACTGCATATCATATAAAATGAGATGTTGAAACATAAAAAAATTTACTTATAGTTTCATACATGCAGTCTTCCTACAGTTGCATTTATACTAGTAGTCAGATTTTTTCTTCCTAAAGAGCAATTAATGTAGAACTTAATGATTTAACTAAACATATATAAAGAACAAAAATTAATAACCAGGAGAAAGAACACGAAGAACTGACTCTTTCTTTGTGAGAGCATATACAGGGCTTAGTTTCATATTTTTAAGGATACTTGCAAGATATAACAATGAGGTGATAGGTTTGAACAAGCTAGGAGACTCAATGCTGACCAAATCTGCAACTGTTGAAGCATCAATTTCACACCTCTCGTTTCTAGGGCCAATTGATGATTGCCTATGATTCATGTTTGATGAAATTAAGCATTTCTCTAGGTTTTCCAAACTCTGTGCTGAATGCAACCTAGTATCTGATGGCTTGGAACCTGTCACTGGGAAGTTTTCACAAAATCATGTTGGAAACAAGGAAGTTAAAGGTTCGGACAGCTTGTCCATCTATTTGCTTGAAGTTGCATTCAGTGCCATATGAAAAGCTTTTGAATCTTTTGATACAGAGGATGGAGCTGATGATATTGAATCTTCTGGAATAAGCATAGGAAGTGGGGAGTTATTACATCCCAGAACAGCATTTGATGCAGCTTCCTCGAGTTGAAGGCGAACGTCTAAGGAATGATACAATACTTTTGACTAGAACTCTCTATTTGGACTAGTAATCAATTAATATAAGCAATAATTGATTATTGGCATTTAAAATGGTGAGGAAATTTAGGATTTTTGTAGAGAGGCAAGTGTTGGCCTTTTCTAAGATATGATAATCGATTATTGAATTCACATGAGCCAAAATTTGAAAATTTAAACCTCGTAATCGATTCTGTTAAGCTTGGTAATCAATTACCGAGGGTGATAATTAATTATTGAGATGAAAAACTCAGTTTTTGACTTGTCAATAATGAGAAATCCATTCCAAAGTTTCCATGAGTATTTTAATGCGTTTTGAGAGTCCAAAATCTTTGTAAAATTGGTCATCCACAGGTTCATTTGGGCAGACTTAATTAAAAATATTTTTGAGTAATGGACTTAAACAGTGACAAAAATGATTATCCTCACTAAGAACCTAAGTCCTAGATGTAATCTATGAAAATTCTTGGACTTGTTCTTCTTGTATTCTCAACTTTGTAATTACAAAATCCTTGAAGCACATAAGCATCCACATTCTCTCCTTTTTTGAGTTAAGCATAATTAGGATATTTCATTTTCTTGCTTCAATGCTCACTCTTGCTAATTGGATTATCCTATAAGATATAATTAACTTAAAACCTATAGTTAGTCCAAATGAATAATCCAATATCCCAATGTGCATGATTCATAAATATATGACTTCTAGAAGGTACATCATGCATATATAAACCACATAGACACTCCAATATTTGGTAATTAAGACACTTATCAAGAACTATTGGATATATTTTATAAATGGTACTACATAGAACTCATTGCATGATTCTTATGTGAAATGCAACTTAATAAAGTATATAATCATGCATAATCCAAGATAGACCATTAAGTACAAGTATGTAGCACACTCAACATCTATTTGTCCTTTATTTGTTATCATCAAAATATAACACGTTGAACGATTTAGGGCTAACATCTATCATCTGTCTCTGTTTATGGATGAATGTTTTTTTTGGTTTGTGTGTGTGTTTTTTCTATACTTTCAAGCTGAATAGATTCTCTCAAATATCAACTTACTAGGCTTGAATATGCTTCTTTTTTCAATAATGGAAAATGTACTTTATTGACAGAGTTGTCCTATGAATTATGAAATCTCATGCTTTGGTGATCTAGTTTGTAACCAAACAACTCTAGTTAAAAATTTTCTCCCATTCTTCTTATTAA
Organism: Castanospermum australe; assembly: GCA_019955255.1. Classification (NCBI taxonomy): domain Eukaryota; kingdom Viridiplantae; phylum Streptophyta; class Magnoliopsida; order Fabales; family Fabaceae; genus Castanospermum; species Castanospermum australe. The sequence continues at coordinate 487 of NSJW01000621.1, read as the reverse complement.
TGTGTACTTTTGGAAAAATTTCGTGGACATGTGGAATTTACATTTTCTCAATCAACTATTAGTGCCAAAAATTCTAACAGTTCTAATGAGATATCACATCATAGTAATGGGGATCTCTTAGGTTAATGAAATAGGATTTTCATTCATAAATATATCTAAGCATGGAGAAGAATATGAAAAAAGATGCATGTTTCTTTGATAATTTGCTTAGTAAAGGATTTAAGTAATGTATAGGAGGAGACTAGTGCGGGCTACTAAAGTAATCCCAGACTAATCTATTATAGAAATTTCAAAGGACAATGAATTGCAAGCATGATTGTCGTCAGGCATTTACATTTTTGGGTTATTGAGCCTATTAGATTTTCTTTGTGCAAAAGAATATTTATTTTTACAGTTAATGTAGGTTAGCGAAACGTACCATGTGATTCCTAGACGTTGCCTTCAATTCGAGGAAGTTGCATCAATTGTTCTTGGAAGTAATAACTCC